>OX422208.1:419312760-419545260 GCA_949130495.1 Sambucus nigra
AATAGGTTCATGCCATTAGCAACTCTTAATTGGTGGCTAATGAAGCACCTTATACCTTTGACTTGCTTAAGTCTATACTGTATAAGTGTACATCTAGTTTGGAAATAGTGACAAAATTAGTTGTCTATCCTAGAATCCAAAAAGCCTCAGAACTTATCTCTCTAATCCTCTTCAATGATCCATGAAGGTATAAATTGAATCACACTACACACATTTAGAAGTGCATACATGTGTATATATTGCTTAAAATTGATTGTGCAATTAATTTCCCTTAAAATGTGGTTTTAATTATTTTTGGGAATTTTTAAACATTTTTTAAATAAATGTTTTCATTAATAAAATGTGGTTATAAAATTTGTGGGGTTAATATTCAATTTTGGAAACTTCAGTTTTCACTAAATTGTTTGGTTGGGTAGAATATAAAAGCGCTAGAGACTTCAGGGTGATGCTTTGTAATTCAGTTGACGCGCGTTTGAACACCTATCACACGCCTACACTTGTCATCCTCCTGATGCTTCAATTTGTGTTTCTTATGTGAGAGGATTGCCTGGTGCATTGCTGAACGTTGGATCATTCCTAATCGATGGCCTGCATGTGTTTTTAGTTAATCCTGGTGCTATATCTACGAACCAATTACAACCATCTTAACCACCGCTATTTCATAACCCTTGGACCAAGTCAATGTTTGAAAGACTTGATCTCAGCCCTTGATTGCCTTCGTCGTTCCAGAATCTTCCCTCACCCCTATATAAACCCCCCTCTTCTCACACTTTCAAGACTTTTGGGCATTCGTCTTTCTGAGAGAAAAAAATAGAGAGAAGAGAGAAGTGAGAGAGAATAGAGAAAAGAAAAGAGAGAAGAGAGAGAAAGGGAAAACTGTTAGCCAAAAACCAAACACTAACCCTAGACACTTCATTTTCTGAATCAAACCTTCGTATACACCTAACCCCAAACACAACCTTGAGTGTTTGAGAGAGAGTGGTTTGTTCATTTGAAGCTGTAACCTCTTTGTCCTTTATCTTGTTTACAACTTAAACATTCGTGTGAAGATCTGTGTTTCTTTTTCATAGAAACTTTAGATCTACATTCTGCATGTTACATTTTCACTAGATCTGCATATTTCTTACTTGATTTAAGAAAATCTTTACTGATTTGGTTTTGAAAATGTTTTATGGTTTTTGTTCTTACGAAACTTAACCTTGACCTAGTTGGATTCACACTTGGAGATTTTCAATCTCAAAAATATTTTTAAAACCGAGATTGATTAAGATCTTGACCGATTTTGAAGCGAGATATCCGTGGAATCTGGGTTATATTAAAGGTCAAAAAGGTTTTTAGTTCTGTAAGAAAGAAAGAAACCAAAATCACAGCATATAGACTTTATATGTAATTTTTATAGGACTGTCTGTAAATCTAAGTGTGTGTGAGTTCATGCCTGTGAATAGGAATCACTTCACAAACACTTAACACACTACTACACTGAAAGTGTTGGGTATAAGATCAAAGATCATTGAGTCGACATAAGGAAGTTAAAGCAAAGGAAGTTATCAAACTGGAAGAACATCATCAATAATCATATCTATGAGAAGTTAGAAGGACACCAAGTGGGGTATATTCCTAAACTTAGAATAGGTTGATTTGTGTGCATGTATGTTGTATTGTTTGTAACTATTATTTGTTATTAGTGGATTTTTGTTTTTGTGACTTAGAAGTCACCGTGGATGTTTCCTCTGTTGGGAGAGGTTTTACCACGTTAAAAACTGTGTGTTGATTATCTTCATCTACTCGTCTCATTCTATAAGTGTGCTGAATTTTTGAAACTGTCTTAGTTTTAAAAACTGATTACAAAGTCTTAATTACTCTCGTACATAAGTTTTTTTTTGTAAACACATCTTGTTGTTTATAATCTTTATTTTCAAAAGAAAAGGGTTTCTTCAACAAACATCCCGGAGTTGCTTATACAGTTTAATCTTGTATTAAACGGCATTAGCAACGTTTTTCAATTGGTATCAGAGCCCTGTTAACTTTTATTTCAAAAAGATCTTGTGTTTCTGAAATCGTTTTCTGAAAAACCTAACTATGGACGAGAAGAATGAAAGGTTTGGTAATCTGTCCAGACCTCCACTCTTTGATGGAAACAACTTTGCTTACTGGAAAGTAAGAATGGTTGCCTTCATCCAAGGGACTTTAGGAGATGATGTCTGGGACATTATTGAAAATGGATACACTTATCCTACTAAACCATCCACTGAAGGAAGCGATGAAAGGGTAAAGAAAATGTTAACTGAGTTTACACAAGAAGAGAAAACTATTTCTCGAAATAACAATAAAGGCAAGAATGCCATTTTTATGTCTATTAATGAGTATGAGTTCACGAGAATCTCATCTTGTGCCACTTCTAAGGAAGCTTGGGACACATTAATCACTGCCCATGAAGGAGACTCAAGAGTTAAAGCTGCTAAAACTCAAATGCTTACCCAGCAGTACAACTCTTTGATTATGTCTGACTCTGAGTCTTTTGATGACTTTTACATGAACTTAACTGATATAGTTACTAAGTTGCATGCTAATGGTATAACTTATGATAGGAATGAAATTGTCTCTAAAATTCTAAGATCATTACCACAAATGTTTGACAACAAGAGGTATGCTATTGAGGAAATGAGTGATCAAAACCTTACCCCTGAGTTACTCAGTAGCAAACTTAGGACTGTGGAAATGGAATTAGACTTTAAGAAACAAATAAATCATTCTTAAAGAAAACAGCCCAACTTTAACTTGAGTTTTGCCTCTAAGATATCTAAACTTGAGTCTAATTTGATCAACTCTGACTCTGATGAGGAGTGTGATATAGACAAACTAGATAATCAGATTGCCTTAATGTCTAAACAATTTAAGAAAATTGTCAAATTTCGAAACAAACAGGCAACTAAACAAGGCAAGCCTAATTATCCTACTCTGTCTAATCCCAAACCTCATGAGAGAGGTCTTGACAAACATCCTAAGGACAACAATTCCGGACCCACTAGAGACATTAAAAAGATTGAATGTTTTAGATGTGGGAAACTAGGTCACATTGCTCACGATTGCAGAGTTAATATGAATAAAGCCAACACACACAATAGAGCCAATGTCTGTAAAACTTGGAATGATTCAAGTGACTCTGATGAAGAGGAACTTGAGTCATCAAATGTACTTGACCATTGCATGTCCTTTTATGCTAAGATCATTTACAATGATGATATACCTGTGTGTGATAATGATGCTCCTACTTCTGCTTGTGTGAATACTGCTTTGACTGGCCTAGATGCTTTATTATCTGAAAATGTTGCTAGTTCTAATTCCGTGTGTGTGAGTCAAAGTGATCTCGATAACGACGATGTAAATGGGTGCGTGAGTACTAAAACTGAATCGTTAGGGGTCACTACAAACACTTCACTTAGCGACTCAGGCACAGATGACCTCCCTGATATCCATACTTTGTATGCTAAAACTCTTAAAAAAGGCACTAGATTGGAGAAGACTGTTAGAGACCTAACTAAGAAATTAGATGATCAAAGTCTTATTGTGAAGTTGAATACTGAAGAGTACACTAACCAGTGTCTGACTCATTAATCTGAAATTGAAACTTTTGATCAAAAATTAAAAGAGTTGACTAAAACTAATGAAACCCTGGAAATGAAATACAAGGGAACATTATTAGAACTGGAGGAAGCAAAAACAAAGACAGCTACTGTTTTCAAAAAAAATTCTAAGTTTGAAAACAATTCAAATTGTTTTACAGACTTTGTTGTTGACTCCAAGACCAATTCTGATGATTGAACCGGTATTGGATTTTGCCCTAAGAACAAACCACAAACTACAAATCTTGAACCTATTAAGTTTGTGTCTGGGGGGAAAAGACCAATTGAAACATGTCCAGACTTTCATTTTATTAAAGAGGAATTTGATCAAAAGCAACAACAGAAAGACATTGGAGAGTCTAGTAATTCTAAGGCTGACACTCCACTTAAGACTAAATACGTCTGTCCTTTGATCAGAAAGGCTGATTCTACCTTTAAAACCATCCCTCCTAGGAATAGCACTACTGAACAGAATGCTGTTAAACCCATTTTTAGAAGTTTTCCTAAGGAAATTCATCCCTCAAGCAATCAATATTGCTCGTACTGTGACATTTATGGTCATTCCTTTGAAGGTTGTTATGCTAGGCGTCTAAACACCCCTGTGTACAACACCTCTGTCTACAAGAACTTTAACTATTCTAGGCAAAATCGTAACCATTATGTCCTTCCAAGACAACCTGATAAGAACTCTAACTACAGAAATAGAAAGACCAAAACTAAGAGTTCATTTAAGAGAAAGGCTCCCAGAAACTTTCCTAAACCAAAAGCTCAAATTTTCCACAATAATCAGTTTTCTGCTCCCAATGTTTTTCGACAAAAAGCTGTTTCTCAAAAATTTTATCAAATGAGGGAAAACTTGCGCAAAATTAAAACTAGAGCTATTTGGGTTAGAAAAGATGATCTTTTACCCCAAATGAAGTGTAACATTGTTATCACTGCCTTAAAAGCTGAACACACTTCATCTGGTTGGTACTTAGATTCAGGATGCTCCAAACATATGACAGGAGATGAAACCAAACTTTTAAACAAAACCAGATTTGCTGGTGGGAAAGTAGTTTTTGGTGACGGAGTTTCATCTCAGATCACAGGTAAAGGAACCCTAAAAGAAGAAGGAATGCTCGTTCTCGAAAATGTTCTATTAGTTAAAGGCCTTAAAGCCAACCTCCTAAGTATATCACAATTTTGTGACTCTGACCATACAGTTACCTTTTCAAAGAACAATTGTAAAATTCTAAATGATAAAGGTAAATGCATTATTACCGAATTTAGAACACCTGACAATTATTATACTGTCAAGACTGATTCTGAAACCTGTAACATTGTCAGAATGGATGACAATGAAATCTGGCATAATCGTATGGGTCACTTGAGTTATGATATCCTTGGTAGATTGTCTAGTCAACAGATAGTTAGAGGAATTCCTAAAATTAAACCTATTTCAAGTGTTGTCTGTGATCATTGCCAGGAAGGAAAAATAGTTAAGACTTCGCATAAAAAGGTTAAAGACATTCTCACCTCTAGACCTCTAGATCTCATCCATATGGACCTTATTGGTCCCTCTAGAACTGTTAGTCTTTGTGGAAACAGTTATATCCTTGTCATGGTTGATGATTTCACACCATTCACTTGGGTTGCCTTCTTGAAACAAAAATCTGACACGTTTCAGAATTTTTTGAAAATTTTACTAAGAATTGAAAATGAGAAGGACACACAAGTCAATCGCATTCGTAGTGATAGAGGGGGAGAGTTCATAGACACAGGAATAGTTGAATATTGTGACTAAAACGGTTACAAACATGAATTTAGTGCCCCTAAGACTCCTCAGCAGAATGGTATTGCTGAAAGGAAAAACCGAACTCTTCAAGAAATGGCACGTGTCATGTTGCATGCCAAATCTCTACCTAAATACTTCTGGGTAGAATCTATTAGAACTGCATGTCATATCATAAATAGGGTTTACCTTAGGAAAAACTCTAAACAAACTCCTTATGAGTTATGGTACGGTAAGAAGCCTAATCTGAAATATCTAAGAACTTTCGAAATTCAGTGTTATGTCTGTAAAGACAGAGAACATCTGTCTAAATTCGAAACTCGTGGTGATAAAGCCATTTTCTTAGGATACTCCCCAAACAGTCGTGCATATCGTATATACAATCTGCGTACTAAGGCCCTTATGGAATCGATAAATGTAATTGTAAGCAACACTATTGTCGAAAATAAGATATCTGAATCACCTATTGTGGTTGAATCTGAAAATGATTTCAAAACTGATTCACCAGAAATAGATGACTCATTACCTAGTGAGAGTCCTGAAGTACCTGGCTGGGTCTCTAAAGATCATCCCATTGACAACGTGGTCGGTAATCCTAATGAGCCAGTTCGTACTAGATCCCAGTTAAGAAATTATGCTAATTATGCATGTTTCGTCTCCCTTGTGGAACCGAAAAATGTTAATGAAGCATTGAATGACACACACTGGATTTTTGCTATGCAGGAAGAACTTTTACAATTTGTCATTCACGATGTCTGGTATCTTGTACCGCGGCCTCAAAACAAAAATGTTATTGGGACACGTTGGATTTTTAAGAACAAATCTGATGAAAATGGGGTCATCCTTAAAAACAAAGCCAGACTAGTTGCTCAAGGCTACTCACAAATAGAAGGAATAGATTTTAGCGAGGCTTTTGCCCCTGTCACTCGTCTTGAATCTGTTTGACTTCTTTTCACCATAGCGTGTCACTTAAAATTTACACTTTATCAAATGGATGTCAAATCTGCCTTCCTCAATGGAATTCTGTCCAAAGAAACATATGTAGAACAACCCAAAGGGTTCATTGATCCTAAATACCCTGACCATGTCTTTTGTCTAAAAAAGGCTTTGTATGGCTTAAAACAAGCTCCTAGAGCTTGGTATGAACGCCTTTCCAACTTTTTGTTGGATAAGGGTTTTAAGAGAGGAGGAAATGACCAGACTCTCTTTGTCAAACATTTTGACAAAAACATTATTATAGCCCAAGTCTATGTAGACAACATCATTTTTGGGTCAACTTCAAACTCTGAAGTTAAATCTTTTTCTGCTATTATGCATAAGGAATTTCACATGTCCCTTATGGGGGAGCTACAACTTTTCTTAGGATTTCAAGTGAAACAGAATTCTGATGGACTATTTGTCTCTCAAACTAAGTATGCCTTAGATCTTGTTAAGAAATTTGGTTTAGATAATGCTAAAGTTGCCAAAACGCCTATGAGTACTACTGTTAAATTATGTAAAGATGAAAATGGTAAGTCAGTTGATTCCACACTCTATCGTAGTATGATTGGTAGCCTACTCTATCTAAGTGCCTCGCGACCAGACATAATGTATGATGTATGTCTGTGTGCTCGTTACCAGAATAACCCTAAAGAGAGCCATTTATTGTGTGTAAAATGTATAATAAAGTACATAAAAGGCACTCTTAATCTTGGACTTAGGTACACTAATGATACCTGCAGCACCATCATAGGGTATACTGATGCTGATTGGGCCGGTTGTACTGATGATAGTAAAAGTACATCAGGTGCCTGTTATTATGTCGGTAATAATTTAGTTGGTTGGAGTAGTAAAAAACAGAATTGCACATCTTTATCTACGGTTGAGTCCGAATATATAGCAGCAGGAAGTTGTTGTGCTCAGTTGTTATGGATAAAACAAATGTTAAGCGATTATGGGATTAAAGAAGATCAGTTACAATTGTATTGTGACAATCAAAGCGCCATTAACATATCTAAAAACCCGGTTCAACACTCGCGAAATAAGCATATTAAAATAAGGCATCATTTTATACGCGAACTTGTTGAAACTAAGGAATTAGAAATTCATTACCTGCCTACTGATCTGCAACTTGCAGACATGTTCACTAAACCTCTAGACTATAACAGATTTCTGTATTTGCGAAATTCTATAGGTATGGTATGCGCTGATTAAACTCTTAAGACTTTAAGTTTTACCCTTTGTCCATTTGAGACAAAATGGGGGAGAAATTTGAGTTTTATGAGTTCAATGTTTTGTTCACATTTTATCTAAACTGCTTGATCTTAGTGTGTATATTTGCAGGGATCTCTTCTACTGATTGTCTACCTTTTCTAGTGTAAAATTTTGTAAATAGTTGAGTTATGTAATTTTTGACTTTCTAGGAGATGGGTAGATAGTATCTTTTGTATAGGACTAGGTTTTATTTTTTTTGGTTCCCTACGAGTTTTAAGCTAACTCAAAGGAGATTTTGTCTCATATTTCCAAAGGGGGAGATTGAAGCACCTTATACCTTTGACTTGCTTAAGTCTATATTGTATAAGTGTTCATCTAGTTTGGAAATAGTGACAAAATTGGTTGTCTATCCTAGAATCCAAACAGCCTCAGAACTTATCTCTCTAATCCTTTTCAATGATCCATGAAGGTATAAATTGAATCACACTACACACATTTACAAGTTCATACATGTGTATATATTGCTTAAAATTGATTGTGTGATTAATTTCCCTAAAAATGTGGTTTTAATTATTTTTGGGAATTTTTAAACATTTTTAAAACATTTTTTAAATAAATGTTTTCATTAATAAAATGTGGTTATAAAATTTGTGGGGTTAATATTATATTTTGGAAACTTCAGTTTTCATTAAATTGTTTGGTTGGGTAGAATATAAAAGCGCTAGAGACTTCAGGGTGATGCTTTGTAATTCAGTTGACGCGCGTTTGAACACCTATCACACGCCTACACTTGTCATCCTCCTGATGCTTCAATTTGTGTTTCTTATGTGAGAGGATTTCCTGGTGCAATGCTGAACGTTGGATCATTCCTAATCGATGGCCTGCATGTGTTTTTAGTTAATCCTGGTGCTATATCTACGAACCAATCACAACCATCTTAACCACTGCTATTTCATAACCCTTGGATCAAGTCAATGTTTGAAAGACTTGATCTCAGCCCTTGATTTCCTTCGTCGTTCCAGAATCTTCCCTCACCCCTATATAAACCCCCCTCTTCTCACACTTTCAAGACTTTTGGGCATTCGTCTTTCTGAGAGAAAAAAATAGAGAGAAGAGAGAAGTGAGAGAGAAGAGAGAAAAGAAAAGAGAGAAGAGAGAGAAAGGGAAAACTGTTAGCCAAAAACCAAACCCTAACCCTAGACACTTCATTTTTTGAATCAAACCTTCGTATACACCTAACCCCAAACACAACCTTGAGTGTTTGATAGAGAGTGGTTTGTTCATTTGAAGCTGTAACCTCTTTGTCCTTGATCTTGTTTACAACTTAAACATTCGTGTGAAGATCTGTGTTTCTTTTTCATAGAAACTTTAGATCTACATTCTTCATGTTACAGTTTCACTAGATCTGCATATTTCTTACTTGATTTAAGAAAATATTTACTGATTTGGTTTTGAAAATGTTTTATGGTTTCTGTTCTTACGAAACTTAACCTTGACCTAGTTGGATTCACACTTGGAGATTTTCAATCTCAAAAATATTTTTAAAACCGAGATTGATTAAGATCTTGACCGATTTTGAAGCGAGATATCCGTGGAATCCGGGTTATATTAAAGGTCAAAAAGGTTTTTAGTTCTGTAAGAAAGAAAGAAAGCAAAATCACAGCATATAGACTTTATATGTAATTTTTATAGGACTGTCTGTAAATCTAAGTGTGTGTGAGTTCATGCATGTGAATAGGAATCACTTCACAAACACTTAACACACTACTACACTGAAAGTGTTGTGTATAAGATCAAAGATCATTGAGTCTACGTAAGGAAGTTAAAGCAAAGGAAGTTATCAAACTGGAAGAACATCATCAACAATCAGATCTATGAGAAGTTAGAAGGACACCAAGTGGAGTATATTCCTAAACTTAGAATAGGTTGATTTGTGTGCATGTATGTTGTATTGTTTGTAACTATTATTTGTTATTAGTGGATTTTTGTTTTTGTGACTTAGAAGTCACCGTGGATGTTTCCTCTGTTGGGAGAGGTTTTACCACGTTAAAAACTGTGTGTTGATTATCTTCATCTACTCATCTCATTCTATAAGTGTGCTGAATTTTTGAAACTGTCTAAGTTTTAAAAACTGATTACAAAGTCTTAATTACTCTCGTACATAAGTTTTTTTTTGTAAACACATCTTGTTGTTTATAATCTTTATTTTCAAAAGAAAAGGGTTTCTTCAACAAACATATCGGAGTTGCTTATACAGTTTAATCTTGTATTAAACGGCATTAGCAACGTTTTTCAGCTAACTAAGTCACTAAGGTTTATAAGGCAAAAAGAGATCGGATGTAAGGAAACATGGAAATTGTGAAGCACTTCATCAAGATAATCCCTAAATTTTCCTTCGAAAGAGTTCCACAGGGGGAAATTCATAAGTTGGCCATATTACATGAGTGTCCTCATTTATGAGGTATATCCAAAGGTCCTAGTTATAACCTTGGACTAGCCAAACATCTCTTAGCTCTAGATAAACACTACAGAGGTCGATAAGATTTCTAAGTAGACCACTGTTATCAAAGCCTACCTCATTGATGGTGTCCTCCCCAAAGACCAGAATCAATCCAGACGAATAAAGTTATTATATCAAGATGATATATGTAAAATGAGGTATTATTCAAGAATTGGTATTTCTCAGATGCTCGGCAATGTTATCGCCCATCATAGGCTAGTTATGTCCTCAGAGACGTCCATAAATGTGTATGTGGTGGACATATAGGTCCAAAGACCTTAGTATACAAGTTCTTAAGGCATTTCTTCTGGACAACATTGGGGAAGGAAGTCAAGGATCTAGTCCAGCATTTTGACAAGTGTGATGATATCCTATATCACACTTAATCTTTAAAAGCTCTTATAACTCCCCAAATGCGCTCAGAGGCAAGGCATAGGTCCCAAGGTTGGACCCAAATCTCAGATAGACCATTAATTATTCTGCAAAGCCTTTGCCATTCTTAAGGGTGTGATATGGTACTGTAGCACACCTCAGCTATAAATCCTTCCTCCTAGGAAGAATGGTCGTTTCGTCCTACTTACTTAAGCAATCTCAGAGACCACAACGTCAAGTGTTCTTCATAACCTACATTCAGATCCAACTTCAGATTGGATAAAGATGACCTCTCGAGGCCTCAGTCCTAGGATATGATAGCTCTTGATACTTGAGGATTAGTTTTAAACAACTCCACAATTCCTCCACACTGTTTTAACCTCTAGTAAACCTCGGGCGAGCAGTCTGACAAAGTAGGTGGTGATGACACTATAAGGTCACCATTTGAATTTGTATTAGCAGCTCAAGTCTAAGCTCACACAACAATGGAGATATATGCAACAATATAGTAAAGTGAATATAAAGAAAGAGATAAGAGAAGAGGAATAAGCACTAGCATATAAGTGGTTAGGCCATTGGCCTACTCTACTGTGAAGGTGAGTGTAAAATCCACTATATGAATGGGCACTAATGGACTGTATAATATAACTTTCACATTTTCTCTCTCTACTGTAAAAGGAACAAATCTTGGGATAGTGTTTTATATTCCCAATACTCTCTTCTGGGGAAGAATATGGGTTTATGTAGTGATTGGGGTGTGCAATGTACCCCCGGGCAGGTGTAAAACATATGAATGAGGAAACCTCCAGTAGGAAGTGGACACTTTTCCCTGATATAAGTTGATCGTGATGATGGAATATCCCCTCACATGAAGGAGAGATTTAGCTATAACGATTAACCCACGTGGGTCAATGAACCATAACCTATGTGCATATTACCACGCATGTCCAATCCCATGCACTTTGCTAGATGTCACCATCGGTCGAGTAAAGACGAGGCCGAGTCTTCAGGTCCGATACTTTGATCGAAAGGTCGTTGTTATGTTGGATTAATTCTTCATATAGCCCTTGGCAGGTCGTGGACGAGGTCGAGATGATTTTAGTCTTGAGATCATAGATGTTGGTGTTACTTGCACTGGCCGAGGAATGTAGCCGAGAGTTTAGGTTGAGGATGAGATTTCTTACGATAGGACCTCACCTGGGTCATAACATAGCTAGTTTGATGGTTCGTTATGGGGATTTCCTTAACCGAGTAGGACCCTCATTAGGGACGAGGTCATACTTGGGTATATCAATCACCCCCTAACCCGTAGTCTTAAAAATGAATGGAATGATGAGAGATAAAGTAATTTTTGGGTAGAAGTTGATGAGATGTCTTTAATTGATGATTGAGATGTCCTTTCGATGTCCATCCTAGAATTATGAACAATGGATATAGAGTGACATTTGTCATTCATCTTGTGGTTTAGCGTGTTACCCAAGGTTGGCAATTGCAGGTCTGTATAAAGAGTTGTGACTAACGATGGGTTTCTTTGGAAATTGAGCCTCATTATTGTAACTATATAAAGGTTTTTAAAAAAAACTTTTCTCTTTCTTCTCCCATTTTCTCGCGTGCATTCCCTCTCTACACAGCAAACCACCCTTGACTTTCTCTCTCCTCTGTTTGGTGATATCTGATAATTTTTAGGCCCTCTTGGCTTTCTAGGCATTTATTTCCTTCAGGTAACCCCCTCCTTCTTTTTCTTCAAGTTGAGTATATTTTCCAGTTAGTTACTCACTGGCTTGGGTTTTTTGATGAGTCATTTGTGTTTTTTGATAGCTTTGAGTGGAGGTTCTATAGTCATTTTAGGGTTTTTAGTGGTGGATTTAGGTTAGGGAAAGTTAGTTTAGTTATTTACCACCTTTTCCCCCCTTCTTTTCTCACTTTTGGAGTCGTCGGATATTCTCTGATGGCCTTCAAGCCACTGTTCTTGAGTGTTCTTACTTGAAAATGGTTCAGTTTCTAATTTTGATCGTCTAGTCAAAATTAGTCAAACTGGTAATTATTTGAATGTCAAAAACACTGTACGAGTTGGCCTTTCAATACCCAACACTTAGAGAAGGATTTTTTAGTGAGATACGTAGGATGATACTGAGGCTGAGATTAAGAGGAAGGCCAAGGGAGATAAGACACTTCCATACTTTCATGTTACTTTAGCAGTTATAGACCTCCTATTTTTAGGTTTATAAGGATAGAGTCTCTGAGGATGAAATGTCAGACAGCTCGTCCTCGTCTTTTAGGTGCAATCCCTCGTCAATTAACTCCTTTGATGAGGCCCTAAAATTTCCTTCGTCTTCTGCTACTGCGTCTGTTGGAGCCAAGATTTCGCAAAGTCACCAGACTTCCTCATCCTCGTCCTCTGAGGATGATAGTGTTACTGAGTTCATTCCTTCCATGTCCATCCCTCTATCAACCATGACCCAAAGAGAATTTTAATGGAGATTTCTAAGTGGGGCCCCGACCACTGAAGCCTAGGCCGAGGTTGATTATTCTAATATTGGGTATCTACTTGATTGCTCGTATGTCCAAACCTTTCTATCGTCCGTAACAGAGGCCAACCTTTTAGTTTGAAGGCATGCTTAGGGCGTAGAATCTAATGGGACAATGAGAGTCTCTAACGAGGATGACAGAGCATCTATCGATGGAGATGGCAAAATTTTTGTGTACAACCAGAGGCTTAGGATAGGATTTTATCTCCCAATCCACCCTTCACTATGATCCATCTCGGTTGGGCTGGGACTTTTTCATTCTTAACTAGCGCCGAATTCCTAGAGGATCAACTTTGGATATATTTTTATTCGAAAGTCCTTATACATGGACAATCCTTCACTTGAGATCTTTAAGGCCAGTTACCACAAATCCAGCACTAAAGACCACCCGGCTTACTACTATCTTAGAGCTAGGAAGTTGTAGAAGAAGATAATTCACGTGAACTAAACTTCTAATCATTTATACAAATCTAGGAACTTCTTTATATCTGGGGACTGGGAATTCCTTATCGACGATGAGCGTTCAGAGGATGAGCCGAGAGTTCCTCGCTGATGGTCCAATCCATCCATGTCTGTCAAACTTGATCCTCACCTCAGCATAGCCGACTCAGAGAGTGTAAAATCTATGAGGATTTAAGGGTAAGAGGAGAAACTACCCGCTTTGAAGACCTGGTGATCCCTCAGAACCTTGAGAAGTCAGGCTTGGGAGTTAAACCATTGGACGAGCTATGTGAGATTTTATTACGCTATTATTTTTCTAACTCTTTTCCCATCTTTCACTACTTTACTAATAAATGTTTTTCTTTCTTTCCAAATCGTCTTGCCAAAAAATTCAAGGGTGTGTAACATGATGGCTCCCAATTTGCAAGTCTCCTTTGGTAAGAAGGGGGACAAATATCCACCTAAGAGGGCGATAGCTGGCGGGCAGACCCGAGTTGAGGCTGGTAAAAAATAAAAGGAGTTGCCTAAGGAAGAGAATCATCGTTAATGTGAGTCTCGAATGAGGTTTAACCACACAGAAGCTATTGCGAGTTATTTTACCTCGGTCCTATTGGAGGCCACCTGGGCTTCGAATCTTTCTTAGCTAAAGGCGAGCTGAGTCTCCCTGATCCCTTCATTGTCTCAATCCAAGTCAACTATATTGGACAATCCTACGAAGGCCGACCTCTAATTCCTTGGGAAGATGGATGTGCCCAAGGTTTACCTTCACCATTTGGCACAGGTATCTGCCTCGTCCTCTTTTAATTTTATTCTCTGTGCATATTATTTTTTGGTTCATCTTACTATAACATCTATGTGCTTTTCGCAGTCTGTGTGTGCTTTTATTTTAGTTACCAAATGGATAACTAAAAATTATCCCAAAGTCTAAGAGGCTAAGAGAGCTCTTAAAGCCAAGGAAGAGATGAAAAGGAAGTTGAAGTACTAGGTCAAATACCACCAGAAGGCTATGGATAGGCTAAAGAAGAAGCACGATAATTCCCTAACCGCTCTGACTAAGGAGAAGGATGATGCCATCATGGCTCTGACCATAAAGCACACCACCGATTTGGCTGAGGCCATGGAAAAAGTCAAGGATGAGGCCAAGAGTGAGGCCATTGAGGCCTACAAATCCTCTGATGAGTTTAGTGACTTTGGTTTCCAATACCTAGAAAAAGGTATTAGGACCGTAGTTCGATGGTTGTTCCTAAAACATCAAGAGGTCGTCTCGTCTATCAGGCTAGACCTCGAAGCTCCAGACCTTGAAGACCACCTCTTCCAAACAACTCTGGTCGAATTTGATAAGGCTACTAAAGCTGAGGCTTTAGCTGCTAAAGAGATTGGTGTTGAAGAGTCTGGTGCCAGGGATACTACTGTCGGGGATATACAGGACGAGACTGGTGTTGTTAGGTTAGTCGTCCTCAATGAACATGATTTGTATGGTTATCGCCTATGACCCACACCTTTTCTTCCTGTATTTTTGTTCAAACATTTCATATATTATAACCCTTTTATATTTGAATGAACATATTGATGAAGTGTTATCTTATATTTGTGCTTCAATTTTCTCCTTACTCTTTATTTTTGTAATAATCTTGCCAAGTTTTACTTTTTTCTCGGTTGTCATGTTAAATTGTTTAACTAACTTAATGATTTTTCCATTTTAAGACCACCAAATGAATGATGCTTTTCTCAACCTTACTCTTATCCTTAGCCGAGAGATAAATAACCCAGTAATGGTTTTGCAAACTAAAATACCAAATAATGAGCTTAATGATAGGTCCCTTTTGTCATTTTTGAGATTGTATGGACGAGAGTCGTCTCATCATACACTGTCATCTCGTCGAGAGAGTCATAACTCTGATGAAACCACAGTGTGATGTTTAAAGGAACCATGGTTAAATTATTTTCAAATTTAAATCACTAAATTAATGATGTTTATGACATTATATCATCAAATAAATGGTTTTTAGTCTAATCTTGTCCTTAGATGACCCGACTTAACCAACTTATTCATTTTCAACTAGATTATGCTTTTCACCATCTTAGTGATGTTATCACACTGTTCCCCCCTCTCGGTGTTATTAAAAATCCATGGACGAGATAAGTCTCATATGGTTTTTCATGTCGTTGAGAGTGAGTTAACGTTGGTTCATCATATGAATGATTCTTTTTAGGGAAACTTGAACCATGCATGAACAATTCATATAAGAAAAATATGAGGGAATACTTGGAACTATTTTTCATTCATCACTATTATCATTTTTAAATACAAAGAATTTACATATACTGAATCGTATACATGAGGCTATATAAGGAACTACTGGTAGTATCTTTTCAAATGGTTGGCATTTCAAGGATTGAAGAATGGCTCCCCCTCCAAATTATCCAGCCGATATGTGCTTGGGACAACCTCTTCAGTGACCCTATAGGGCCGTGCCAATTTGGGTTCATTTTGTTTAGCTTCTTCCAAACCCTCTTCAGAACTAAATCCCCTACTGCTATCGACCTAAGTCTAAACCTTTTGTTGTATAATCTTATTATCCTCTATTGGTATACAACTGGCCTCACTTCAATATCTCCCCTTCTCTCTTCAATCAGATTTAGGTCCAATCTTCTCTCTTAACTGTTTATCTCTGAGTCGTAGGTCTAGACCCTATGGCTAGGCAGGCCAAATTCAATAGGTATCACAGTTTCTGAGTCATATGTCAGTATAAAGAGGGTATCCCCCGTTGGTGTCCTCTTCGTCATCCTGTAAGCCCACGGGATGACACGTACCTCTTTGGTCAACGAGCCTTTGGCATCTTCTAGTTTCTTCTTGATCCCGTATAAGATTGTTATATGTGTAACCTCTATCTTGTCATTTTCTTGAGGTCAGCTTAGAGTTGAATATAATTATTTGATGCCAACCCTTCCACAGCAGGCCTCCAGAGAGTTATTCTTGAACTGCTTCCCATTATCCGAGATCAGTGTATAAGGCAGTTCATATCTATAAATGATATTCCTCTAAATAAATTTCAAGATCTTTGTCTTTGTAATAGATATCATAGCCTTAGCCTCTACCTATTTGGAGAAGTAGTTGATCGCTCTAATATGATATTTGTAGTTGCCTTTGGTTTTATGTAATCATCACACCAAGTCAATCCCCAAGACTGCAAATAGCCAAGGGGCTGTGTTGAACGAAATAGGTTGGTGGGGCTGATAGGGGATACAGGCGTACTATTGGCATTTTTATATTTTTCATGTAATCAGCTGAATTCTTAGCAAGGTTCGACCACCAGTAACCTTGAGTTACTATTTATTTTGCCAAAGATTATCCCCCGATATGGCTGGAACATGATCCCTCATTAACCTCCTTCAAAACACACTCCACCCCTAAAAGGTGGACACATCGTAACAAGGGAAGGAGAAAACCCTTTTTATATAGGACATCTCCAATGATGGAGAATTTTGCTGCCCTATATCTCAACTTCTTTCTCTCAACCTTTGATTCTGGAAGCTCCGCATCTCTAATATATTTTATTAGAGGGTCCATCCAAAAAGCTTCCAGATTAAAATTCAAACAAAACTCAAATTTCCTGTCTTCCTTAATGCTCGACCTCTGCAGTATCTCAGTTGGGATGATTCTCCTTATTTATATTCTTGTAGTCAGTGCTAACCTCGTCATGTGTCCACTTGTCTATTTTCAATCCAAGGGAATCTTTTTACTTTCACTTCTCTGAAGTACACCAATACTCTTTTCACCCTGGATAGGCATGTATCCATCTTCTCATTCTTTGATTCATAAATTTCCAAAACCTTGCTTATCACTAGTTAGGAGTTATTGTGAACTAGTACGTGGATGACATTTAACACTTTGGCTAGGGATGAACTTGCAAGCATAGATTCATACTCACACTCACTATTGGAGGCTTTGAAACTGAACCTCAATGCATACTTCATGCATGTCCCATCTAGAGCCGATAGTATGAGCCATACCCCTTGCCACTTTCACATAATGAACAATCCACAAAAAGACTCTAAACTAGATTGTCGGTCATAAAAGACCCTTCACTTATTGCACCATTTCTAAACATAACATTTTTTATGTTAGGTCGGGTCGCCCACCATCAGCCATGGACAGACCTACTGTATCTTTCTCTGGAAAAATCACCACCTCATCTTCTTTGGTGTCGGCCTCTTTCAAAGTGAACTCAGCCACAAATTTTGCCAAAGGTTTCCCATTAATCATTGTTCTCTACTTGTATACGATATCAAATTCTCCTAACTCAATGGACCAAGCCATTAGCCTACCCAATTTCTCGGGTTTAAGGATAATATGTCTTAGAGGGAAGTCGGTGAGGACCACCATTATATGGCTTGAAAATAAGATTTTATCTTTCTCTAGGCATTTATCAAGGCATATGTTAACTTATCCATCCTTGGATACTTCATCATGGCGGCGCTAATCACAGACTCTAACACTGTTAAATATAGATACAGTTGTTCACCATGAATAGGCGGGGGAAAAAGCATTGGAGAACCCAGATTAGCCTTGAGCTATTGAAAGGATCGTTCAGACTCTTCATTCCATTGGAACACTTTCCTTTGAATTTTGAAAATAGGGAGGCACTTATTTGTGGCCCTTGAGATGAACCACTTAAGTGTTGCAGCTCGGCCAGTTAATATTTGCATGTTTTTGATTGTCTTTGGAGTCTTCATCTCAATCAGCACTTTAATGTTTTTTGGGTTTGCCTCTATGCCTCTCTGGTTGACAATAAACCCACGCAACTTACCTGTTTCTAAGCCAAACACAAAATTGGTTAGGTTTAGCTTCATATGGTATTTATCCATCGTATCAAATGTATGCTTAAGGTCGGCCACATGGGTCTCTACCTTGAGAATTTTTGTCAACATGTAGTCCACATACACCTCCATGGCCTTTCCAATATTATCTTAAAAAATTTGATTCACCATCCTCTGATATATTGCGCCAACAATTTTTGGACCGAAGGGTAAAACTTTATAATAATAAGTTCCCTTGTCTGTTATGAAAGAGGTATTCTCAGCGTCGTCTGAGTCCACGAAGATTTGATTATAGCCAGAGTAAGAATCCATAAAACTCATTAATTTATGGCCAGTTGTGGCGTCAACCATCTTATATATGCGAGGCAGATGGAAACTATCCTTAGGGGAGGCTTTGCTCAAGTCGGTGAAGTCCAAGCACATTCACCACTTCCCGTTGGCCTTTGGGACTACAATAACATTGGATAACTAATTAGGATAATGCACATATTTGATGAACTCAACCGATTGAAGTTTCTTAACTTATTTTATGATGACCTCGTACTTTCCCAAGCATAGATCATCCTCTTCTATTTCACGAGTTTCGCAACCTCATCAATGTTCAACTTGTGACAGATGACTTTGGAATCAATTCTCTATATGTCTTTTGGCTCCATAAAAAGAATATTTTCCTCCTTCTCAATAGATCTACCAATTTTCCTTTCACTGCCTCTTTGAGAAATGAGCCAATCTGGATGGTTTTTTCTGGCTCGTCCTCATTAAGGGTAATGGATTTTACCTCTTTCGCAACTTCTCCCTTCTTCAATTTTCTCTCTACCCTGGGGTTGAGACTATTAATATTGTAGGAGGTAGTAAGTCTTTCTTGGACTTCTCCCTACTAAACGAGCTATAGTAACACTCTCTGGACTCTTCCCGATCATCGTGGACTTCCCCTAGCCCATAAAGGGGAGATAATTTTACCATCTGGTGTATAGTAGAGGGTAGTGCTTCATATTCTTTAAGAGACACTCGTCTAATTATGATGTTATAGGCTAAAAATACACTTTCATCCATAAAAAAAGTCGATCTTTGTTGTGCGGCACAGTGGCCAAGTGCCCATGTTGACATCCATTCCGGGCTCCCCCAATGGGTGCACCTTTTCTCTGCTAGATCCAATCAGAGGCTGGTGATAGGGAATCAATCTCTTTTTACTAAACCCTAGGATTTTAAAACATGGACGAAATATAAAGTCGATTGAGCTACCGTTGTCTATCAATAATCTTTGTACATTATACCCATGGACCCTAGTCGTGATGACCAAAGGGTCATTAAAGTGGACAATATGCCCTTAAAGTTCAACCCTAAAAATCCCACTACCAGCATCTTCATGTCTACCTTCTTTCTCTTTTCTAGGCAGTCGAGTTTACTTCCACTCTTTTGGGCACTAACTTGGCCTCTGCAACCTGTGCCTTCCTATCGGCCAACCTTGTCCCTCCTCTGTCCATCCCTCCACTTATTATTTTCACGTCAAATGAAATCATGTTGCATTGTCTATTCGGTTATGGGAGGGGGGTCAAGGTCGTCTTCATCATCATCAGATTCCTAATCCTTCTTATTGGCCTGATGTTGTTGTTTCAGCTTTTCCTCTCACGGCTCGCTTTGTCTCTTCCATGAATCTTCTTTAGAACGAATTTGGTCCATGTACTTCCAAATCTTCCCTTGCTTGAGCATTTTCTCAGTCTCAATTTTTAACGCAAAGCATTATTTTTTGGTGTGGTCCTAATCTTGGTAAAAGCCACACCATTTGCTCCTATCTCTCTTGTGCGGGGGAACCTTAGATTTTTCGGTCATCTTAAGGCTCTATCATCCTTAATTTCATTAAGAATAAAGTCATGGATTACCGTTAGAGGAGTGTATTAGGTAAACTTATCTTCGGTCAACCTTTTTTCTCATCCTTTCCCTTGGCCTTGTGAGACTTACTTCCACCAGCTTCTTTCTCATCATTTCCCTTGGCCTCCATAGATTCCTTCGCATTAATGACTCTCTTGGCCATAGCTAGAAGTTCTGCCATGGATTTTGGAGGATCTTCGGCCAGCTTCGAAAGTAATATTCCCTTTTGCAATCCTCCTATTAGGGCATTCATAGCAATGTTCTCCTTATAGTCTTTAATTCCAACTTTTATTTATTGAATCTTATAATGTAGTCTCTAAGAGAGTCGTTTTTCCTTTTTTTACATACAACAAATGGGTAGCCTTCGTCCGGGGCTTCACGTCAAAATAAAAATTATGAATGAATTTTTGTAAGAACATATTTTATATGTTCCGTACTTTGTATCGAGTATGTCCTATATCGTTACATCGTCGAAGAATGTTCAAGATTACATAAGCAACAAGATGGATCCAAATATCAAGAATTGTTCATCAACAAACCTCGACAGGATTAACTTTGGAAAGGTTTTGTTTTTAATCCCTTAATGATTCATTATAAGTGTTGGGATATTTTTTCTAAAAAACTTTCGAAGTGTTGGAGTGTTCTTTTTCGTCAAAATATTTTTTTTCTAAGTGTTGAGGCGGACTGCATTAAAAAAATTCGCTCCAGTCATTCGAGTGAGATTGCCACGTAGTTCAAGTGATAGAGGCATCTCGCACGAAATTGTTTAATAGAAAACTAGTCCCATTTGAGCGACATATTGTTTTCGTTTGAGCGACCTGTTGACTCAACTTTTCTATAAATTGGTTTGTCCAACTCTGTTTTACAGCAGAAGACCTGAGAATTTTTTATACATGAAACTGTTTTGGCAGAATACTTTGTCTTCTCACATTTAAGGTTTTAATCATTTGTTTTCAATTCGCAACAATCCCAATTGCTTTATGTAAATTGTTTTGAAACCCAAGAACATAATTTTGTGAAGTTTCTCATGTAGCGAAGATCTTTATTACTGATCTAGGTGCCAATTGAGGGAGGTACTAGTCTAGCTGATTGCGCGTCAATAGGGAGTACTCATGGGTGTTCCTGGGCTGACTGAACTGTGGTTTGTGTGGAGTTACTATAGAATTCCATTGTTGGTTTAGGTTGCATCCTATGTGGGCTTTCAGAGGTTAATCCATTGCAGATTTCATTGTAATCGTTGTAAGTATTGTAGTGAAATAAAGATTTTACCTGAAAGGGGTTTTTCCCTAAAATCTGTGTGTCAGCAATTATTTTTGTTGGTTTGATTTATTAATACATAGTTGCATGTTTTGGGACCGAATAAAATTGGATTAAAAATCGATAACGGTTAAATAAGATTAACTTGCAAATTTACGAATTCGGTTTTATCAGTATCACACACAACACATTCACAACTTTTTGACCAATAGCTTGAATTTCTCTAAGGAGTTATTGGATAGTGAATTGTACCAAACATGGGATGCACTAGTCAACGTGCTGGAGAATGCCCAACATCTCATCTCATCAAAAATTGAGTAGATGTCGGTCATAGATTGATACATATCTACATGATGAACATGGTTTGTGCTCCCATCGTACTTTGGGGTTGTAACTGGCGGCTTGAACATAGTAGGGGTTGGGTATTTCACAATCTTTGCCACAAATGGAGACCCTTCCATGTATCCCCTATGAATAGGGTCTTGGCTTCTCATGAGATCGCCAATTTTATCTTTCGACCTCTGGATAGACTATTCTAGGGTTTCTCAGCTACTGTCGCATTATCTCCTTCAGCTGTGATAACATTATCCATAGCTCCTTTTCTATTGATTAGGCGTCTTTCAAGTTTTTTTGCTAGCTATCCTTTGACAACTGTTAACATCTCCATGTTACTTTTCTTAATCACATGATAATCGGTGGTCAGCACATCCTCTATTCCCTCTGTAGGTTGCCCTACTGCGTGATCTGAAGAGTCGGTCTCGTAGGTCGCCAACTGGGCCGAGTAGGTCGAAGGCCAACCCTATAATCAATATGTTACGTGAAAAAACATGGGGTTAGCCCTCTTATCTCGGTCTACCACTATTTCCTCTACCAACTTGGACTAGATGAATTATATTTTCAGAAATCTTGTAAGGCTACCAATATTCATTCTCATCATAACACTAGTTATCTTGGAATTCCTAGCCTTATTTTCCCAAGAACAATTGCCTAGGGTCGGCCATGTCCCTGCATCTTTGCTAATATGGCACTTCTTTGTGTGGGGTCGAGGTTGGTCGCCATGTCGTCGGAGCTATATCCCTGGTGGCAGAAGTTATCATCTCTGTTATAGCGTCGGTGGGTCTAGCCATCATAGTTTGACTGAATGCAGTAAGTAGTTATTGCATTTTGTGTTAGTTGGACGCTAGTGAGTGCAGTACCTCCGCAACCTCATCCATTTCAGATTTAGAAGGTGCGTGGCTAGACCTATGGATCGTGCTATGAGGAAAATTGGAAGCCATCAACTCTGGTGAATGAACAAAACAAAGGGGTAAAATTAATGAGCTAAGTGAGTTGGAGAAAAGCTTGAAAAAATCATTAAGAGCTCATTGATTGGTGATACACATCCAACCAAGTGTGGAACTGGATCACCACCAGAGAATCAAGTGAGAAACAAGCTGAAAATAAAGAGGAAGAAGACGAAGAACACAGACGAAGCCAAAATGGTGACACTATAAGATCATAATTTGAATTTATACCAGCAGATTAAGTCTAAGATCACACGACAATGGAGATATATGCAATAATATATCAAAGTGAATATGAAGAAGGAGATGAGGAGAAGGGGAATAGACACTAGCATACAAGTGGTCTGGTCGTTGCCCTACTCCACTATGCAGGTAACTGTTCACTATATAAATGGGCATTAATGGTATGTGTAATACAACTTTCACACTTTCTCTATCTACTGTAAAAGTAGAAAAGCTTGGGCTAGGGTTTTATATTTTTTATTCCCTCTTCTAGGGAAGAATATGGGTTTATAAAGTGCTAAGGGTGTGCACCAGGCAGGTGTAGAACATGTGTATGAGGAAACCTCCAGTAGGATGCGAACATATATCCCTAATACAAGTTGATAATGATGATGTAATATTCCCTCATGTGAGGGAGATATTTAGTAATAATGATTTACATACATGGATTAATGATCCATAACCCACGAGCATATTCCCACGTGTATATAATCCCATGCGCTCTGCCAGATGTCCACTATTGGTCGAGTCAAGCCAAGGTCGAATTTTTAGGTCTGATACTCTGATGGAAAGATCATTACAACTTTGGACTGATTCTTCATACAGTCCTCGACCTCTAGGTTATGGATGAGGCTGAGAGAACCTTGGTCTTGAGATCATTGATGTGGGTGTTGCTTGCACTGGCCAAGGGAATGTAGATGAGATATTAGGCCAAGGACGAGGTTTCTTGCGATAGGACCTCAATCGGGTCATAACTTTGGTCATCCGATGGTTCATTATAGGCCATCATTGGTCGAATAGGACCCTCATTATATAATGAGGTCCTACTTGGGTATATAAGTCACCCTCTAGCCCTTAGTCTTCAATATAAATGGAAGGCCGAGGGTGAAGCACCTTATACGCTTGACTTACTTGAGTCTACCTTGTTTAAGTGCTCATCTAGTTTGGAAATTGTGACAAACTTTGAGTCCCATTCCCTAGATACCAAAGAACCTCATATTCTTCACATGATGCCTCAATTAATTCATTTAAAGGTAATTTATCAACCATCACACACACTAGGATTGCATACATATTATATATTGCATCATTTGCTTGTGTATGAGTTAATTCCTTTTTTAAATAAGTGTTTACTAATTTTGAGATTTTTGAAATTAATTTTTAATTGATTTTTATGAAATTAAAAGTTGGGTTTTAAAACATTTAGGGTCATTATGCTAATACTGATTTTATCATTTCTTACCTAAATGCTCGGTTGGGTAGAATTCGAAAGCGCTTAAGACTTGAGGGTGTGTGTGTAATTAAGTTTGCATACGCGTTTTTTAGTTGATCTGAGCCTTACACCTATCAACGTTATGATGGCTTGATTTGTTTTTGTTGATAGACTCAGAACCTGTATTCTATCTCAGCCCTTCGATCTTTTTTATCAACGTTCTGCATGCATTTTATCCCAATCCATGTAAACCCTCTTTAGACCAATCAGAAATCATTTAATCCACCGTTGATGTTAAATCATTGGATGAAAGTCAAATTCCCATGACCAAATCTCAACCATTAGATTTGAGCTGATATTCTCGAACCTTCCTTACCTAGTATAAAAGGAGGTTGAGCCTCTGCTTTTCAAAAACTTTTCCCAGTTCGTCAAACTAATAGAGAGAGAGAGAGAGAGAGAGAGAGAGAAAGAGAGAGAGAAACCAGAGAGGAAACAAACCCTAATCTTATTTCAAATCCTAAACTCATTTTAGATCCAAAACCAAACCTGAGTGTTTGAGAGTTATTTTGGAGATGGTTTGAAGCCTGTTTGTGGTTTAAATCCTATGAGTTTGCGATCTTTTAACCAACTTAAACATTTTAAGTTTGATCTCTATTTATTTTTATATAAACTGTATATCTTGCTATTTTATGTCATATTACACTTAGATCTGCATAATTTCGTTTCTCATCTTGAGAAATCATATTTGTTGATTATTTTTTTCTTTAAATGTTTTTCACAACTTAAGAATCAACAAATTTATTTTTTATTTCTAGTTCTTATGAAACAAGACTTCTGATCTAGTTGGAATCGCAGTCGGTGGTTTACAATTTCAAAAACATTTTCAAAACCCTCTGAAATTATTTAAGACCTTGACCGTCTTCCGAGCAAGGTAACCTTGGATTCTGGGTTAATTTGAAAGATCAAGAAAGTCTGTGGTTTTTAAAGATGAGAGAAACTGAAAACCTTATCATTTAGATATTTCTGTAATTTGATAGGACTTGTTTGTATAAATAAGTGTGTGTGTGTGTGTGTGTGCATGCATGTGTTAGAACACTGTCACAAACACTTGTCACACTACAACACAAGAAGTGTTGGATATAAGATCTTGAAACTTCAAGAGTCTACGTAAAGCTGGAACAAAGTGTGGAGAAGTTAGCAAGCTGAGAAAGCCACATCAACATCAGAACTGCAGAAAAGTTAGAATCAAACTAGTGGATACATATTCTAAACTTGTATAGGTCTCTTTTGTTTGCATATGTGTTAAATTGCTTGTAACTTGTATATTTTGTTTTAGTGGATGTTTTTAGTTTGTGACTTAGAAGTCACCGTGGATGTTTCCTTAGTTGGGTGAGGTTTTACCACGTTAAAAACTGTGTGTACTTAATCTTTCTACATCTCCTCATCTCATTCTTATTGGTGTACTGATTTAAATTGATTTAAACTGCTTTAGTTGTATTTTTTAAAACTAGTTACATAATCTTGAACATATCTCGTACATATTTTTATTAAACACATCTTGTGGTTAATCTGTTTGATTTAAAGAGAAGAGTTTCCCCAAAAAATAGTTCGGAGTTACTTAGATAGTTTAATCTTGAATTAAATGACTTAAGTGACAACTTTTCAATTGGTATTAGAGCTTTGGAAATTTTCTTTAAAGATCTTGTGCTTCTGAAATTGTTTTCTTAAAATCAAACAATGGACGAGAAATCTGATAGATTTCGTAACTTGACCAGATCCCCTCTCTTTGATGGAAACAACTTTCCTTACTGGAAAGTAAGGACGGTTGCTTTCATACAAGGAACCTTGGGAGATGATGTTTGGTACATTATTGAAAATGGATATACTTATCCTACAAAACCAGCCACTGAAGGAAGCAATGAGAGGATTAAGAATGTATTAAGTGAATTCACTCGAGAATAGAAGAAAGCCTCTCTTAACAATAACAAAGGCAAGAATGCCATTTTTATGTCTATAAATTAACATGAGTTCAAAAGGATCTCATCTTTTACCACTTCTAAGGAAGCTTGGGATACACTGGTTACTGCACATGAAGGTGACACTAGAGTTAAGGCTGCTAAAACACAGATGCTTATTCAGCAGTATAACTCTTTAATCATGTCAGACTCTGAATCATTTGATGACTTTTACATGAATTTGGCTGACATTTTGACCAAATTACATTCTAATGGGATAACTTATAATAGACATGAAATTGTTTCGAAAATTCTAAGGTCATTGCCACAGAAATTTGATAACAAAATATATACTATTGAGGAAATGAGTGATCAAAATCTCACTCCTGAATTACTCAGTAGTAAACTGAGAACTGTGGAAATGGAACTAGAAATTAAGAAACAATTAACCCAGTCCCATAGGAAGCAGACTAGTTTCAACTTGAGTTTTTATTCTAAGATGATAAAACCCGAGCTTAGTATTCCCAATAATGATTCTGATGAGGAATGTGATATAGATAGTTTGGATAATCAAATTGCCTTGATATCAAAGAAGTTTAAGAAGATTATGAAATTTAGAAATAAAATGGCATCCTGACAAGGCAAGCCAAATTATCCAACTCAGTCACAAGGACATTCATACGAGACCTAACAAATACTTTAAGAATATTGAATATTTTAGATGTGGAAAATTGGGTCATATAGCACAAGATTGTAGAGTTAACTTGAACAGGATCAATAAACATACTAATGCCAATATTTGCAAGACATGGGATGATTCAAGTGACTCTGATAATGAGCAACCTGGGCCATTTGATGTTTTTGATCCTTGCATGTCTTTCTTTGCCAAAATAATCTATAATGATGATATTCTTGTGCCTAAGTATGAGGATGGTGCTAATAGCTCTACTTCTGTTGTTATGAATCATGCTGCTACTGGTTTAGATGCTTTAATTTCTAAGAACATTGTTAGTTCTACAGCGGGGTATGTGAGTCAAAGGGAAAGCGATAATGACGATGTCAATGTGTGAGTGAGTTCAAGAATTGAATCCTTAGGGGTCACTTCACACACTACACTTTATGATTCGGACACTGAAGACCTCCCTGATGTTCACACACTTTACGCCAAAATGCTCAAGAAAATCTCTAGACTAGAGAAGATAGTGAAAAACCTCACTAAGAAACTAGAATACTTAAGTCTAATGGTTAAACTTAACGCTGAAGAGTATACTACCCAATATCTAACTCATGAAAATGAAGTCAAACTTTTTGATAAAAAAAAATTGAAAATTTTGATTGAACCAAATGAAACTCTGGAGAAAAAATATAAAGGGACATTATTAGAATTGGAACAAGCTAAAGAAAAGACCACAACTGTTTTCAAAAAATTTGCTAAGTTTGAAAATAATTCCAATTGTTTTGATGGTTTTGTTGCTGATTCAAAAACCAATTCTGACGATCGAACTGGAATAGCATTTTTCCCAAATTCAAAGACACAAATTAAAAACTTTAAACCAATCAAGTGTGTGTCAGTCGGCAAAAGACCTATAGAAACCTGTCTAGATTTTCAATCCCTAATTGATGAGTTTGATAAAAAAACAACAAAAGTTGGATATTGGGGAAGCAAGTCAGTCTAAGTGTTATAGTCTACCTAAGGCTAAATACGTCTGCCCTCCGATTAAGAAGAGTGATTCTGCATTTCAGATTGTACTCCCTGGGAATAAGGCTCAAAGTCAAAATCCCATGAAACCTGTGTTTAGAAACTTTCCTAAGGAGATACCCTCTTCAAGCAATTTGTATTGCTCTTATTGTGACATATACGGACATTCTTTTGAAGTTTTCTACTCTATACGTTTAGTTAATGTTGTCTATAATACTCTTTTATACCAAAACTTTAACTAGTCTAGGAGAAGCTGTAACAATTATGTTATGCCTAGATAACCAGACAAAAACTCTAACTATATAAAGAGAAAGACCAGACCTAAAAGATCATTTACAAGAAGAATTCCTAGGCACTTTTCTAAACCAAATGCTCATATCCTCCATAAAACACAAATGCATGCGCAAACTATTTTTCAACAAAAATCTAATGCTCTTAAGTTTTATCAAATGAGAGAAAATATGCACAAAATAAAAACAAGAGCTATTTGGAATAAAAAAGATGAACTATTTCCCTAGATGAAGTGTAACATTGTGATTACTGCTTTAAAAGTTGAACACACTCCTTCTGGTTGGTATTTAGACTCCGGGTGTTCAAAACATATGACCAGGTATGATACTAAACTTTTAAACAAAACCATATTTACGGGAGGAAAAGTTATTTTTGGTGATGGTGTATCATCTCAAATCATTGGTAAAGGAACACTCCAAGAAGAAGGAGTGCCTCTGTCAAGGCTAATCTACTTAGTATCTCGTAATTTTATTACGCAAATCATACTATCACATTTTCAAAGAATAATTGTAAGATTTTAAATGAAAAAGGTGAGTGCATAATTACAGGACTCGGGATTCAGGACTCCCGACAATTGTTATACTGTCCAGAACAGTACTGAAGTCTGTAACATTGCCAGAATGGATGACAATGAAATATGGCATAATAGTATGGGTCACATAAATTACGATAGCCTTAGTAGATTGTCTTCACAAGAAATAGTTAGAGGAATTCCAAAGATCAAACCTATCTATAACATTGTCTGTGGATCATGTCAGGAAGGTAAAATTGTTAAGGAACCTCATAAGAAAGTTAAAGATATCCTTACCTCTAAACCCTTGGAGCTCATCCATATGGACCTAATGGGTCCTTCTCTTACTGTTAGTCTCTGTGGACATAATTACATTCTATTTATGGTAGACGACTTCACCAGGTTTACTTGGGTGGCCTTCTTAAAACAAAAGCCAGACACTTTCAGAACCTTTTTGAAAATCTTAATTCGTATTGAAAATGAGAATGACACTCAAGTAAATAGAATTTGTAGTGATAGAGGATGAGAATTCATAGATACAGGTGTTATATATTATTGTGACTATAATGGGTACAAACATGAATTTAGTGCTCCTAAGACTCATCAACAAAATGGAATTGCTGAGCAAAAGAATCGTACCCTTCAAGAGATGGAACGTGTTATGATTCATGCCAAGTGTTTACCTAAATATTTTTGGGTAGAATCAATTCGTACTGCGTGTCACATTATTAATAGGGTCTATCTTAGGAAGAATTCTAAACAAACTCCTTACGAACTATGGTATGGGAAGAAGCCCAATCTTAAATACCTTAGAACTTTTGTTAGTACATGTTACGTTTGCAAAGACAGAGAACACTTATCCAAATTTGAGACTCGTGGAGATAAAGCTATCTTCCTAGGATATTCTCCTAACAGAAGAGCATACCCTGTCTATAATTTTCGCACAAAGACTTTAATGAAATTCATAAACGTTATTGTAAGTGACCCTACTATTGAGAGTAAGACTGGAGAACCAACTATTGTGGAAGAGTCTGAAACTGTTTTAGAAAATGACTTTCCAGAAATAGATGATTCTTTACCAATTGAGAAACCTGATGTACCTAACTGGGTTTCTAAAGATCATCCCGCAGATAACGTTGTTGGTAGCCCTCGTGAGCCTGTACGTATAAGATCTCAATTAAGAAACTATGCTCATTATGCATGTTTTGTTTCCCTTGAGGAACCAAAGAATGTAAATGAGGCATTGAATGACCCACAATGGATTTCTTCCATGCAGGAAGAACTTCTTCAATTTTTCATGCATGATGTTTGGTATCTTGTACCTAGGCCTGATCATAAAAAGTTTATTGGCACACGTTGGCTATTTAAAAATAAATCTGATGAAAATGGGATAATCATTAGAAACAAATCCAGATTAGTGGCTCAAGGATATTCCCAAATTGAAGGAATAGATTTTAATGAGACATTTGTTGTTGTTACTCGCTTAGAATTTGTTCGTCACATGCACTTTATGCTTTTCCAAATAGATGTAAAATCATCCTTTCTTAATGGAAACTTGACTGAAGAGACATATGTTGAACAACCCAAAGGGTTTATTGACCCTCAGTATCCAAATCATGTTTATCGTCTTAAAAAGGCGTTATATGGTCTGAAACAAGCGCCAACCCGTTTCTAACTGTCGGTCCTGCATATTATTAATGACGCTAATATATTTTAGTACCCGTTTTATTATCTTAGGTATTAATTCTCAATGTCTCACCGTTCTCATCATTTTAATTAATTAAAAAATCTCTCACCCTTATTATCAATGTGAGATCCTCAAAATACCCTTTAGTCCCATACCTAAGGGTCCCCAAAGTACACAAATATCATATCCTATGTATAGGATGAATTTCTAACAATATCATCATCCTATTCTCATACCTAGGCTAGCGTAACAATGATAAAACATAAAAATCAGCCCCACCCCGAAATATAAAATCCTCACGAATCTACACTAACTAGTCCCATACCTTGCAAGCATAAATCATAACCAATGCCTACCCACTAGTCCCATACCAAGTAAGCATCATATAATAATGGTGAGGAATATACTACCCAAAATCCCCTCATCCTCACGATGGCAAATGTGAATAAAACAAATCACACAAATTCACAATTCATATGAACAACATAGAGATTTAATCATATTTATCCCAATTTAATTTAGATCAATGAATAACACCGTCATCGTTTTCAACATAATTATTTCCATTCAATAATGTTAAATTAGTTAACATGCAAAAATATTCAATATGTCATAATTGTTCTCTTTTATACGTCGTATAATTTTATAAGTGTGTACGCGTCCCATTTATCATTTAAATAACCCCATAAAATTCCACATGCAAACCTGCACCCCAAAATCATAAAAACCCAATAATCTAACCTACGCATCCAAGGGTTACAAAGATGAATTCATATTCAAAAGTTTCATAAAAACAGTCCCAAAATTAGTGTCCACTTTCCTTAATTACGCTACTAGTATATTTTTTTACCAAAAACACATGATTAAATGTTAAATGTTTAGGCGACACTTAAGACGTATAATATGAAAGGAAGATAATAGAGTATTCATGCTTGTGATCTAGATGAAGAAATTCATATTTGATGGTTGGATTCCTCTCGAAAAATTAGCAAAGAGTCGTGTTCTTGAATCGTCTTGAGAAAATCCGTTTTATCTTGACAAATCTTGAGTTGAAAGTTGTGTAAAATGGGGCTAGGGTTTGTAGGTGGAAGAAGATGAAATTTAGAGGAGGCTACTCATTTTTTATAATGTTAAGATGTGTTTTAAAAGTGCTAAACAAGTCACTTTATGTTTATATACCAAAAAGAGTTTGAGTCCTAATTAAACATAAACACTCAAAAATTTATTACGGATGATCGGACCGTCAGAGTTGGTTAAAATTTAAGTATGTTGTAGCGAACGGCGATACGGAGTGGTTGTGAAAAATTCAACTCGATCGGACAATTAGATTTTTAATTTTTTTTATTTTTATCCTCCTTAGGTCGGATCCTCCCCTGATTTTTGTACAAAACGTTATAATTTTCAAATTATAATACCGATTTAAATTTCACTTAAAACCTTATTTTGATATATAAAAACCAAAAAAAAAATTACGTACCAAAATTAATATAGATTCTATTTTTTTTTCGAAATCTGAATTAATTTAAATAAATGTCAATTTAAAAATTACGGGTTGTTACATACTTCCCCACTAGCATAGGAATTTCGTCCTCGAAATTCGACGAAGCGTAAATGCGCAAAATAAAATAAGGCTCACATATGCTTACCCATAGAATTGCACGATTGGGCGCCCATATACCCAACCCAACACACACCTACCCCGCGAACAAAGATACGATATACGTCCTAACTATAACTATACGGATATCTATAAAATTATGATGTAGCACACTCTCCCACGGATCACCCCTTGGTTATATCTCTGAAAGTCATCGCAACGCGTAAATCCTCAAATTGAATCACATCACTGTATCGATACTAGATATACCCAAAATTTATACTAACGGTCTCCCAAATAAATATCGTCTCTAAAATCAACTCCAAGGATCCTTACAACATGATTACTACTTCTAATCTCAATGCCTACTACGCCCTTAACACAAAACTTCCTATTTTCAAGAAATGCATATAACACATATGTTAAACCCAATACCTTAAGGAATACGAATAACCAAAGGGGATCAAATATCGGTAATACAGAAGCTAAACGGACTCACAACCTACGAGACCTAAGACCATGCTCTGATACCATCTGTCGCACCCCGCTAAATCTCGGCGTCACTCGCCAGAAAAACTAAGTTAGGTGCGAGTAAATAAAATACCATTCTTAGCATACGACAGATGTGAGACATTTAGAAATCAATCCACAAGATAAATAATTTAATCAATCCCAAATGATAATAACCAACTATGAGATAAAAGATCCATCACCATGCTAAACTCCAAATAATAAACTAATCTCCAATAATATAAAACGGAATAAACTCCAACATAATCCATAATGAAGTATCTGAATAAAACCCATAACAACTTTGGAACCGAATGGCCCAACAAAACCATAAACTGAGTCTCAATGTAAATACAAAGGAAAGAAAACTAAACTAAACTAATAGGCATAAAGTAAATAACTCCAGCTGCACCTCCAAGAAAGTCTCCAAATAATCCTATGTAGCTTCTCCACACTTAATCCTGAAAGGTTAGTCAACACACGAGCTCAAAGTCCCGAGCATGAATACACACTACTGTCCTCAATTAAGGTTCATGAACCCAGACAGTATCATTATACATGATAAATATCACAATCGAATATTTAAATTAAATGAGATAATAATTAACGATGTTAATAAATAAACAATATAAGCTACCTGCGTGAACTAAACCACCTTAAATTCATAGCCCAGCTATTTAATTAAATTACCCAATTAATATTATTTTCCACATTAATAATATAAATCTTTATATCATTTTATTTTTTAGCTGCGCTACTCCCGTTGTTCTACACCACACACATTTTCCTCGTCATAGCCAGCCAACCAGTTTAAACTGTCTGCCCTCGACATTATGTACGAGGTTTCACGCATGACACATCTTTATATCCAGCAAGCCCGTTTAAACTGTCAACCCTCGACGTTATGTACGAGGTTCCACGCACGACACATCTTCATAGCCAGCTACTCTGTTTAAACCACAAGCCCTGCACATTATTCAGACGCCACACACCCACGCGTCGCAATAGCCAGACAACCCATTTCTAATTCTCAGTCTTGCACGTTGTTCACGATGTCAATATCTTTTAATACCCATTTTATTATCTTAGGTATTAATTCTCAATTTCTCATATTTCTCAATATTTTAATTGATTAAAAATCACCCCACCCTTATTATCGATGTGAGATCCTTAAAATACCCCTTAGTCCCATTTCTAAGGGTCCCCAAAGTACACAAACGTCTTATTCTACATATAGGATGAATTTCTAACAATAATCTCATCCTAGTCTCATACCCAGGCTAGCGTAACGATGATAAAAGACAAAAATCAGCCTCATCCCGAAATATAAAATTCGCATTAATCTACACTAATTAGTCCCATACCTAGCAAGCATAAATCATAACCAAGTCCAACCCCCTAGTTCCATCCCTAGTAAGCATCCTATAATAATGTTGAGGAATATACTACCCAAAAGCCCCTCATCCCCACAATGGCAAACGTGAACAAAACAAATCACACAAATTCGCAATTCATATGAACAACATAGCGATTTAATCATACACATCCCAATTTAATTTAATTCAATGAATAACACCGTCATTATTTTCAAATTAATTATTTTCGTTCAATAATGTTAAATTAGTTAACATGCAAAAATATTCAATACGTCATAATTGTTCTCTTTTATACGTCGTATAATTTTAGAAGTGTATACGCGTCCCATTTATCATTTAAATAACCCCATAAACTTCTACTTGCGAACCTACACCACAAAACCATAAAAAACCAATAATCTAACCTACACACCCAATGGTTTTAAATATTAACTCATATTCAAAAGTTTCATAAAAACAGTACCAAAATTAGTGTCCACTTTCCTTAATTATGTTACTAATTTATTTATTACCAAAAACACGTGATTAAAGGTTTATTGCTCCACTTAATATGCATAATACTAAAGGAAGAGAATAGAGTATATATGCATGTGATTTAGATGAAGAAATTCATATTTAACGGTTGGATTCCTCTTGAAAAATCAGCAAAGAGTCGTTCTTAAATCGTCTTAAGAAAACCCAGTTTCTCTTGATAAATTTTGAGTAAAAAGTTGTGTAAAATGGGGAAAGTGTTTGTAGGAGGAAGAAAATGAAATTTAGAGGAGGCTACTCATTTTTTATAAGGCTAAAATGCGTTTTAAAAGTGCTAAACCCATCACTTTATGTTTAAATACCAAAAAGCGTTTGAGTCCTAATTAAACACAGACATTCAAAAATTTATTACAAATGATCGGACCATCGGAATTGGCTGAATTTTAAGTATGTTGTAGAGAACGGCGAGACAGAGCGGCTGTGAAAAATTCAGTTCGATCGGACGGTTATATTATTAAGTTTTTTTATTTTTATTCTCCTTAGGTCGCATCCTCCTACGATTTTTGTACAAAATTTTATAATTTTCAAATTTAATCCTGATTTAAATTCCACTAAAAACCTTATTTTTATATATAAAAACCAACATTTTTTACATACCAAAATTAATATAGATTCTAAAAAAAATTGGAAATACGAATTAATTTAAATAAATGCTAATTTAAAAATTACGGCTTGTTACATAAATTTTCTACGATGATGCATAAAACATGTTTCAACGGTCTTTGGGCCCTCATTGAAACAAATTTCAAGTCGTAATTTCAAAATCTAAAGTTTTAAGACCCTTAGTCATTTTATCTCTTGGCCTTTATACCCAAACATTTTTTTTTGGGGGGGGGGGGGGGGGGGTGGGGGGGGGGGGGGGCTTAGTGTTTGTACAAAAACATTGGGCTTCCAATCCTAGAAGAGTATTAGTATCAAGGATTATGTGGTTCTAAGGCCTTATGAACCATTTTAGAACCTTTACCTTGACTTTAAAAGTAATACAAGTTATGGTAGAAATCCTTAAGACTCTTAGATCTACTTCAAGAAATTGGGTACTCAAATTATTTTTCTCTGTCAAGAAATCTTGGGGGCTAAGGGAAATACTACCTACCAGCAAACCTCAAATAAGTGAATGTTATGCAAAAAATCTTTAGCAAAGCAAAATTAAAGCAAGTATAAAGCAAAGCAAAACAGAATAAAAGTTAAAATTTTAAAAATCCAAATTGTGGTCATTAAATGATAAGGAGCAAATGTTTACATCAAAAGGACCACGGCCCAAGAAAGTTCAAAATAAAAACATAAAATCCTTTTAAAGGTTTGGTATTGACAACAGTTTCTATCAGAGCGAACTCACTTTCCTAATGTTGTGATGGTGGAGCCTTTTTTTTTACATTCTTCTTCTTCTTGGACTTGGGAGGCAGAGGCTTTATCGTCTTCATTACCATTGCCACTCTCATCTTCTGAGATTTCATCACCAGACTGGGGGACTTTAGCAAATAAGACATAAATATCCACATCACAAAAGCTCTCCATTACCTTAGGCTTGCATGACTCAAATCCAGAGTTATACTTCTAGAAAAAAAAATTCTTAAAGGGATCAGAATCAAGACAGGCATCCAATTTGCTTTTCACAGTGGCATGAATATTATCATGGAGATGTATGTGATTCACCAGGAGTCCAGCATAAACCTTTTATAGTTCTTATCATTTAAAGGTCAGTTGGTCCTTTGTAGCATTGAGGTCAACCACCTACTACTTCAAAAGACCCATGTCCTAATCATCCTGAAGGATATTCACTTGAGAATATTTATGCTTGAGGGTCTGACCCTGAAGTTCTTCCACCGTCACATTATGCTCAATTTTAGTCAAATAAAGGGCATCATCAACTTTAGCTAAAGAATCCCGAGTAATGGCCAAAATAAATAAATTTCCCTGAGAGTCTTCTTATTGAGAAGTTTGGCCTATTCTAGTGAGGTGATCTTGAAACTCAAACGAATCCTCGTCGTCCCTATACTAGCCACATTCATCCTCTAGTTGGTTATTATATGGTTCAGTTCTCCTTAAATAAGTTCCTAATTGTTAGCCATATCCATAGCTCTATTTCGACCATTCTGATTTTCCACAACATTGGCCATCAGGGCCTTCGGCGGGTGTTGAGCATACAAAAAGAGAAAAGCATGAGAACAAGATATTAAGAAGCAAAGAGAGAATTAAGGAAAAGTGAAAAGGATGCAGGAGTTCCTTTCCTAACAGATGGAATTATTCATGAGCATTAACGGAGATCCCTCGGCCCCTGAGTGTGGACACTATTTTAGAATTGCCCTGGCCATCGAGTGAAGAGCCTCTGTGGCTAAGGCATAATTATTCACCTTATCGATTGAAGGAGGCCTTGAATATCCCTTAACTCCTGTGGTCAGGAAGTAATCCTTCTCAGCATATGTTGGCTCCTTGGACTAGCTAGAAACCTCAATTGCGCCCTTCATACCCCATCCTTTTGAGGGGAAACCATTACCTCATTTCCCTTAGTAAAGGAATCATGTAAAGATTCTTCAACTTTTGATACCAAGGACTGCAAGTCATTTGGAATAGAAGGATCACTCTAGGTCCCATCAGAGGTCACACCTGCCCTTAAGATGATTATAATAAGGGCAGGGTTTTGATTGTTGACAGCTAGACCTCAGCTTTGCCTCATCCACCATTTTGACACCAGGAATTAAGATATCTTCCAGTGTACTAAAATTCAAGTGATTGGTGGTCTTAGACCTCTTCTTCTTATTGACCAATGCCACATTCGGGGTTTCCTTAGCAAATTTCTTAGCCATCCTTTACTCGTGTTCATATACTAGATCGGCAATAAGATCAAAGTTAGCTATTAAAGAACTAATAATGAGGATTATATTAGACAAAGAGAAAAAATAAGTTACTTACTAGGATAATAGTTGGAATCCAGCAAGATAGCCTCCTTAACTGAGGGGATGTCCTCTTTAATCTTAAGGGGAGAGAAATATTACCCTAGGCTAGTCATCCTCACCCTTAGAGACCTTAGGGACCTCAGAAGAAACTTTTATTATAGTTTTCCTCTTCCAGAGCATTACTATAGAGGGCCCAAACCCTAGCAGGTCCCCATCCATGATCTTGAGGATCATAGGATCACTCCCAAAAGTTAAAGGCATGGGCTGAGGTCCCAGTCCACTATTGAAAAGATAATTATCGATGACAAGGACATCAAAACTAATGGAGGCCAACTTCTAGGCTTCAAATATCCTACCCATATATTTTTAGAGGGATCGGTAACAACTGCAATGGAAAGGATATAATTAAAAATCATGGGAAATGTCAATGAATAAACTCAAACACAAAAGAATAGGTAAACTCTAACTTATCTATAACCGTAGGGTTGCACTATAAGGTAGGGCAACTAATTGGCTTAATAGGCTATTGAGTAGCCCATGTTCCACCAACGAAGAAAAATATCTCTTTCCATCTCTTGGGAGAGTTGTTTTTATCCTTACAAAAGACCGTAGCGGCTTTAGGAGCCATGTACTTTAACCTTTTATCCTTAGGTTTATTCTACTCTTGAACCCTGTACAACCTGAAGAAGTGGGCTAGGGTAACGTCATGAATACCTCCACTTGATTTATTATAAGCTAGGACCCTGTAAATGAAAGACCTTCGAGAATTTTCCATTTGTTGAGAAAGGACAATTCCCATATGGACATATATTGGAGGAAGCATTTGTTAAGTCACGCATGTTGAGCGACCATAGATCAAGACCTTTTATTAGTCTATGTGAAACTCAGAATGATAATCTCTAGGATCTGTTAATTCTTTCGAATGTCCTCTAAGTCCTCAGTAATCTTTAAAAAAAATTGGACTTCACTAGAGAACTTGGGGTCGTTAGCCCCCAAGTAGGTAATCTTTATGGTCACAAAGGGAATGATTAATGTGGGGAAAAGATCAAAGGCCCAACATCCGAGAGGGATGTTGGATCCAAGAATTTATAGGGGAAATGTTTTCAAAATACAGTTTTATGTTAAGGGAATAGAGAAAGAAACTATTTGCTCAAAGAATTCGAAAGAGAGAAAATAAATGGAGTGAATAGTGAAGTTCAAACCATCCTAATGGGCTCATTTATAGTCCCCAAGGCCTAACGCTTCAATCCATTAAGCCCCAAAGTACGTCCCATCAATTCTCCCAGCCAATTACAAGCTCCTTCACAACACAATCAAATTATAATGTGTATATCTCTGGTTAGTTACACTCATGCCCTAAACTTGTGTAAAAGATAAGTTTTGCAACTTGTAATCCTTATAAGAAGCAACAAGGAGATACTGAAGATAACTTATTTAACCCTTGGTATTTCAAAGGATCTTATACCCCTCCACTATCCTTAGGCAAGGACAGAGGTCCCATGATTAATCCTTGACCTCGGCTAGGCCACTGTTTAATCCCTAAGACCTTTTTTGCTCTAAAAAAGAGCCGTAGTACTGTATTAGACCTCAATCACCTCTTATGCCTCCTTCTTTAATGATTTTTCATTCCACAATGTCTCTTCAACCAAGACCAGAAACCATAGTACCAGAGTTTTGCCATTTTCAGCACCTAAAGCAAACCTCAGTCTGAAGAGAAATATTCTCCTAAGGGTACTTAATCCTCACCCAAAAAAGATGTATCACTGCAAAAAAACTCAAGATTAACTTATGAGAGTCCCATAGAAGTTCCTGAGCTCCCAAACCTCTAGAAGATCTTCTGTGAATAGTTTGGCAAGTAGGTGAAAAGTATAACATTGTTTCACTTACCATCCCCAATCAAATCCACTTGCATTGAGAGATCCCATATGCATTTAATGCACTCAGCAACTACCTTCCCCCACCTGAAAAACCTTTTACCAATAATCCACCACCTTGCTAACACCTTTAGACTTCAGGGAAAATATAGCCACGTTATGTCATTCCATCGTTTCCTTTTTAAGAGCTTGTATATATAAGGGAGGTTGGGGAAAGGTTAAAGGCATGTTCAAATCATCATACTTTTTTATAACTAAGAGTTTTGAATTCACAACTGTTTAATCATTGTTATATAATCTATTAACCTAATTTTGTGAGCTTATATCTATTGTTTGGATCATATCCAACTACTTAATACCTTGTATTCCTTGTTGAGACTTAAATCAGTATGTAGGAACCCTTAGAAAAGTCCATCAGTTACTTCCTAAGGTCCTTTGGACTGTTGATAAAGGCCGCATGTACCTTAGACTCTCTTGTCCAAATCCCAAGATCTAATGACTCATATTTCACATATACCCTATATTGTGTTTACTTTATATATATTATGTATGCCAAACTCTTAAACCTATTAGAAGAAATATTGCATCAAAAAACATATCGCATCGATAATATTCCGCAGAATAATTTATAATACGCCTAATCAATACAAAAGCCTTAAGGAAATCAAAGATAAGTTAAATATCCAAAATAACCCTAAAGAAGCATATTATTTACCCTGGTAACCCTCAAGTTTTGGAAATTACCAAATTGACCCTAAAAGTACCAAAACTCTTTCTTAAGCCCTATAACTACTTTTATACCCCAACCCTTACCATAAAACTCACCCATGTTACTTATAATTATCATGTTTACAAAAAAAATCCTGCTTAAGAGTTTGAGAAATTATGTTTTGGACCCTAAAATTTCAAAAAAAATATATGTAAAAAGCCTTGATATGAAACTATAAAGGTACTAATGACCAAAAACTTAACTCCAAACTTTACACAACCACCCCTCATAATTTCCAGCCACATGGCATCCAAGTGAGCATCTTAGTCATATGGAAACACATGATACCCATAAGGGCACACAAGTTTCAAACTCAAAACTCAAGTTAAACTTCGTTGAAATCCACCTACAATTTCACTACTAAACTCTCCCTCACTAAGTGTTATATGAAGCCTACGTTACCACGGTAAAAACTCGCATCATTATAATTAAAACTCAAAGCTTAGTTTTGATTAATTTTGATATTCTATCATTTTATATAGATTTTTATTCCTTAGTATTTAGTTTAATTCCTATAGTTATATAGCTTCAAAGCATGTATTCACATAAGTTTCTAACGTAGTTTAAGCACTAAAAATCCTTGAATATCATAAAAATTCATTAAAGCGTAAGTTTCAATGGTGGATTCTGTACTTCTAACTTTGAACTAGTTTCAAAGTGGGAGGACTCAAGATCTAGGTCAAAGGAACCTAGGTGCACTAGTAAATTTCATTTAAATTACTCTTTTATGCCCCAAATCAAAGCTTTGCAATATTGACATTTAAGATTTCATAGACCAAATTCATGCCAATTATAATCAATTTCACATGAAACCAACACATTTTGATTTGTTTTTCATCATATAACAAAAATATAATCAGGCCATTTTTTTCGAATTTAAACTCAAAACGATGAATATGCTTGTCAAATTACCTCATTTATCCAAAAAATCAATAGCTCGTTACAGTCCGCCTCCATATTCAAAACTAATATGGTTGGATTCCTTAAAAAAATTAGGCGTGCTTCTGTAATACCCCGTACTTTTTGGCTATATTTATTTTTGGGATTAATTAATTAAATGTGTATTAATTAGAAATTAATCCGGGTTATAAATACTAATATGATGCAAATTGGTATTTGATTATGTGCATATATGATTATATATGTATTTGGTATTATAAAATTTGTCGTGAGATTTATATACGGCATTTTAGAAATTTTGTTGAGACGCGTGGGACCGCCGCGTCACGGTATAATATTTTGTTAATGAAAGTGAATTTAAAATCTATAATCCGTATGGTCGTTTTGAGTGCGCCAACGCGTCCGGAAGGGTCGAGATAGTCAGAAAACACTAGCCGGTGGTATAGTTTGGGTCCCGGGGTATTTTTAGACCATACCGGTAACTTAAAGGGTATTTTAGTAATTTGGTATTTTTGGGTAATTAAAAGTGACGAAAATTGAGAGTTGTAATCTGATAAGGATTGACCCCAACCAACCCTTATTAACCCAACTAGCTACGGAGGTTTATCAAATTAGGTTTTCATAAGTTTCCCCAAAGCAAACCCTAGCCACCATAGCTTTTTAGAGAAGAAAGCTTGGAGAAGGAGAGAGAGAGAGGAATTCTGCAGAAATTCTACACCGAATCCACACCAAATTCAGAAATCAAACCAAGGCAAGTGACTTTATTTCATTTAAATTCGAAGAATGTCTTTTCCATGTTAGAAATTGAAGAATCTTGATTGTTCTTGAAAGATTAAAAGAAAACCCATGATATTTGAAGTTATTATTGAATGTTGGGATAGGTTTGCATGTAGAAACATTGTTGGGAGGTTTAATTTCGGAGACTTCATATCTAGGTGATGCAATAAACGAATTAAAATCTGGGAATTTATGATGAGAAAAAGTTAGGGTTTATGTTCTTGAAGAAAATTGGGAATTAATTGTGATTTAATGATGTTTAGATGATATCAAACCCTTTAATGATGTTAGTATAGCCCCTTAACATGTTTGAGGATGATTAGAGAACTCAATATATTGTGGGAACGAATTTTAGAAGAGGTTTGAGGAGTAAAAATGGTGAAAAACGATTTTTGGGAAGTTCTGGGCCGAAACTGGCATCTCGTTAGAAGCAGCCCCAGGTCGTTCGAACGAACTCGTTCGAACGAGCTTCTAACGAGTTGACCAGTCGTTATTAACGAGTAGGATTTTCGTTCGATATCTCGTTCGAACGAGATATCGTTAGAAGAGTCAGTTCGTTCGAACGAACTGGGACCTCGTTCGAACAGCCTCGTTCGAACGAGACTTCTAACGACCTGACAGTCCAAACTCATTCGAAGCCTCGTTCGAACGAGACTTCTAACGAGTTGACAGTTTGGTCCTTTTTGGACTGTTTTGACTTTTGGAGTCCCGGAAACTGGTTCAAGGGTAGAGTTAGCATTCCTTTGATGATATAGTGATTGATTTGGGACTTTTGGGTTATTGAGATGAGTAAATCATACACTAGAGTTATATTCAATGAACCGTTTGGGTTGAGACGTGAGTGTCTACTACGATGTGAGGATAAATTATGGCACGTATAATTATGAACCGGAATAAAATAAGTTGTGATAATTATAATTAGTACGAGAGTGCAATATGTACTACGAATATAATACGATATTACTAAGATGTGTGTTTACTTAGTATTGATATATGGATCGTATGTATGACATACCTACCATACTTGCTATCACGGGAGGTTTCGTTCGCTTAGGACCCTCTAATCCTTGTGTGCCTACGGGGGGGATATAGACTGGTACCTTGATGAACATAGGTCATAGAAAGACTTATTGTGATATTAATAAGTCCGCTGACCATGGGAGCGTAGGTATGTGCGTGACCCATGTGATGGTGACTATGTTCGCCTCCACTATTTGTGATTTGTGTTATCTGAACTATTCCTGAGAGATTCGGAATATGTGATCCTTATGTACGTGATGTACCGGGATGGATAGCAGAGTATGTGTGCACCATAGCTTAGATTGCGGGGTGCTTGTATCGTATATTTATGATGTGAATAATATACATTAAATTTATGGAAATCCTCATGTTAATGTTGTAAAAATATTCCGGTATTGTTTCGAGATATATAATGAGTTAGCTGATAGTTATATCAATGGCATATTTAGTAACTGAGTTTACGTTAAACCTCTATCAAATTACGAGCGTTGTTATGTTAAATTAACCGAGTAAAATGGGTAGAACCTTTGGTAGTCTAGCTAGTTGCGTTGTCACTTAGCTAGTGGAAAGGGTAGTTATAGATGGGTACTTACGTTACGAGTGCACAGTTAGACGAGAGGTGAGGATATCATGCGAGTGTACGTCCTAACATGTACTTTGCATTTAATGTTTTAAATGTTTTTAAAGCACTTGCAGGTTTTTAAAATATAACTCCACATTCGGGCTCTGACCCGTTTGCTTTTCAAATCTCTTTTTCTTTATAAAACCATTTTAGGTGCCCAGCCACAAGGACACCAAGCATAGGATTCTCATTCAGGTGACGAGCTGTAGCTGTTTGTGGAAGCTACAGGGATTTGCATGTAGACGCTTCTCTCATTTGGATTCCAGTCTCAGCATCTATCAGTTGTAGGGCATGTTGCCCATTCCTATTTAGAGCATTTTTACATTTCAGTTTTCAGACTCTAGCATGTATTGCTCAGTATTCAGTTTTAGTTATTTATTTCAGTTTACTTATCAGTTGTGGGATTTGTATTGAGGAGTTTTTCCTCCAGGTTTTATTTACATTTTGTGATGGTTATTCGTTTCACTTCAGTATGGTGAATGGTGTTATTTATTTCTTCATTACTTTTGTTGCATGTTAATCAGATTTAATAAAAAATTTGGCACTTACTTTTTAAATACTAGGTGGTTAGTAATCTTTAAAATGTTTTCGACAGTGATGCTATTAACTGAGCCAACTTGGCATTTTGAATTAATTTTATAAAGGAGTAGCTACCCGGTGTTTAATTAGTCGGGGTGTCACAGGTGGTATCAGAGCATCAGGTTCTAGTGTCCTTTAGGATCTGTACGGCTATTATGTTCCCGCTACGTTTTCTTTGATATAGAGCCCTATATTTTAGGACTGTTGTACTCTTATTGTGTATGCTTCGTTCTTCAGCTATTTTAAGTTTATAAACCGTGAACTTATAAACTTTGTTCTTGTTTCAGATGCCTCCACGACGTGCACGACGAGTTCCCAGGAATGCTACGCCCGAACCACAGCCCGCTCCAGTTCAGGGCATGTTGAACGCCGCTGAGGTTGCTGCTATAGTAGCTCAAGCGGTGAATGCCGCGATTGCCGTTGTTCAGCAGGCACCACCACAGGCGCCGGTTGCCGCGCCAGCACAGGTTAATGCATTCCCGTCTGCTTGGGAGCGTGTACGTGACGCTTTTTAGAAAGCGCATCCGCCAGAGTTTGCAGGTAGCTTAGACGTGGTAGTCTCGAGCCAATGGAGGAAGGACATACAGAGGCATTTGAGGATGCATGAGTGCACAGATGTTCAGAAGCAGCTGCTAGCTACTTTCAAGCTAGTTGGATCTGCACTGCAGTGGTGGGAGTCCATTACCACCGCGGAGGAGAGGGATACCCTCACCATTCAGGAGTTCTGGGTGCGGTTCGACCGCAAGTACTTTCCGTCCGCAGTTCATACAGAGATGAGGAGGAAGCTGATGAGCTTGAAGCGGGAGGGCAAGACAGTGGCCGAGTATGAGGCCGAGTTCACTAACCTGTTGAATATCGTACCAGACGAGATTCCAACAGAGAAGAAGAAAATAGAAAAGTTCACCGACGGGTTGAATTGGAGGATCCGTCAGCATCTGCTAGGGAACCTATCGTTGGCCACGTATTCTGATGTGGTTAACGCTGCACTATTGCACTGCCAGGACCACCGCTTTCATATGGCCGAGGGCAAGCGGTCAGGGGAGTCTAGCCATCAGGGCAGGACTGGAGGACATGGTGCCAGCGGGGCACAGACCGGTCAGGGGCAGAGACAGACTGAGCAGGGTAACCAGCAGGGGGACAATAAGAGGTTCCGGTCAGGGAACTACAGGCAGGGACAGGGAGGTTTCCGCCAGGGCTATCAGGGTCCAAACGGCCATCAGGGCCAACAGGGGCAGAATGGGCAGCAGTTCCATCAGGGCCAGCAGGGCCAAGGGAGGAATGGTAACGGCCACCAGGGCCGGGGACAGCAGGGGTAGAGGGGAGGGAATTTCCCAGGGAAGTGCTTTACTTGTGGCAAGACTGGCCATAAGAAGCAGGATTGTCCTGATAGGGGCAGGGCCCCACAGCAGCAGCAGCAGGGTGCTCGCCAGCAGCCACAGAGACCTATGTTTCCCGCCGCTCTTACTGCACCACCACAGATGGCAGCATTGCCACCCATTCCAGCAGTCCCAGCTCAGCAGGGGCAGCTACAGTATGGACGTGTCTACAACGTTCACCAGGCTGCAGTTCCACAGGCACCGCCCGCGATCGAGGGTACGTTCCTATCCATGTCACTATGGGTCGGGTGTTATTTGATACGGGTGCTACACACTATTTTATTGCTACACACTTCGCGAAAGCTTTAGGATTGTTAGCTACGGCAGAGAGCACAGTGACGTGTGTCGACTCACCATTAGGGAGTGGGTCACTTATTTTCTTTATATGCCGGGGAGTCGGGGTAGAGGTTGGAGGTTTGGTATTGCCTGCAGACATGTTAGTGTTAGACATGCATGTTCACGATGTGATCATCGGTATGGATTGGCTCGTCGCATATAGAGCCATGATTGATTGCTTCAGCGGGAGCATTGTTTTTGCCATTCCGGGGCAGAAGATGTTTATAGTGGCGATGCCTCGCCCAGAGGGAGGATCGACCGCTCATCTGTATTACATAGAGGAGGATACCTCTAAGGAGGTTGTTATTCCTTTAGATTCGATCCCGGTTGTCAGGGAGTATTCAGATGTGTTTCAGGAGATACCAGGCTTACCACCCAGTCGAGAGATAGATTTCGTTATTGATTTGCTACCGGGTACGAGACCTATAGCACGTGCACCGTACCGTATGGCTCCAGCTGAGATGCGAGAGCTACGGGATCAGATAGAGCAGCTGTTAGGGCAAGGCTTTATTCGCAGGAGTACCTCACCTTGGGGCGCTCCAGTTTTGTTTGTGAAGAAGAGGGATGGTTCACTGAGATTGTGCGTGGACTACCGAGAGTTGAATAAGGTCACGATATGGAATAAGTATCCGTTGCCTCGAATCGATGACTTATTCGACCAGTTGAGAGGAGCTTCTTTCTTCTCGAAGATTGACTTGAGGTCGGGATACCATCAGTTGAGTATCAGTGAGGAGGATGTCTCGAAGACTGCGTTTTTGTCGAGATATGGTTCTTATGAGTTTCGGGTTATGCCTTTCGGCTTGACCAACGCTCCAGCAGTGTTTATGGACTTGATGAACAGGGTGTTCAGAGATTTCCTCGATCATTTTGTCATTGTCTTCATTGATGACATTCTGGTCTACTCTCAGACAGAGGAGGAGCACGCCGAGCATTTGAGGCAGGTTTTGCAGACACTTCGTCAGAACGAGCTGTATGCAAAATATGAGAAGTGCGGGTTTTGGCTGAAGGAGGTCCAGTTCTTGGGTCACATTATTTCCGACCAGGGAATATCTGTCGATCCGGGGAAGGTGTCAGCGGTGAGGGAGTGGGGACAGCCCACGACACCAACGGAGATTCGTAGTTTCTTGGGCTTAGCAGGATACTACAGGAGATTTATTCGGGGTTTCTCGGAGATAGCAGGTCCTTTGACACATCTTACTCGTAAGGGTGTGCCATATATCTGGAGTGATGCCTGTCAGTTGGCATTCGATGAGTTGAAGGACAAATTGACCTCAGCACCTGTGTTAGCATTGCCGAGACCGGGAGTTGAGTATTTGGTTTACACCGATGCGTCTTTGCAAGGGCTTGGAGGTGTTTTGCAGCAGGAGAGACAGGCCATAGCTTATGCTTCCCGTAAGCTTAAGCCTCATGAGAAGAATTACCCCACACATGATTTGGAGTTGGCGGCAGTGGTATTTGCCTTACGGATTTGGAGGCACTATCTTTTGGGGGAGAAGTTTCAGCTGTTCACGGACCACAAGTCACTACAGTACCTGTTCACGCAAAAGGAATTGAATATGCGGCAGCGTAGGTGGCTTGAATTTGTGAAGGACTACCAGTTCGACATCCAGTACCACCCGGGTAAGGCTAACGTAGTAGAAGACGCGTTGAGCCGTAGGCCAGCAGATGAGGTGGCAGAGGTGTGGAAAGCTAAGTGGAAGGAATTGGGACACCAAGATGCAGTGGCCCGATCTTTCATGTCTGTGATGACCGTTACCCCGCAGATTGTCACAAAGGTAGTACGGGCACAGGCTAATGACACGTTCTGTCAGGAGCAGATAGTCCGATTGCTAGCAGAGGGAGCCGAGTCCTATACCGTTAGCTCAGACGGGGGATTGCGCTTCAATGGGAGGTTGGTAGTTCCGGAAGGGGAAGAATTGCGGCACGATGTTATGGCTGAGTCGCACGGCTCACGGTTCGCGGTACATCCCGGAGGGGACAAAATGTACCAAGACATGAGACGGCAATATTGGTGGAGCGGTATGAAGAAAGATATCGCTGAGTTTGTCTCGAAATGCACCACTTGTCAGCTTGTAAAAGTGGATCATCAGAGACCAGCAGGATTGCTACAGCCGTTGGAGGTTCCGGTGTGGATGTGGGAGAGCATATCCATGGATTTTGTCACGGGGTTGCCTACGTCGCAGAGGGGTCATGACTCCGTATGGGTAATTGTTGACAGGCTGTCCAAGGTCGCTCACTTCTTACCCGTAAGGACTGATTACACTGCGGGTCAGTATGCCCAGCTCTTCATCTCAGAGATTGTGAGACTTCACGGTGTGCCCCTAAATATCGTGTCTGATAGAGACAAGATATATGTTTCGAGGTTTTGGGAGAGTTTCCAAGAGGCCATGGGCACGGAATTGCGGATGAGTACGGCTTATCATCCGCAGACTGATGGGAAGACCGAGCGCACCAATCAGATGTTGGAAGACATGCTACGCATGTGTATTATTGACTTCGGGGGTGGATGGGAGCAGTACCTTCCACTGGTGGAGTTTGCTTACAACAACTCCTATCAGTTCACGATTGGCATGGCTCCGTTTGAGGCATTGTACGGTAGGCCTTGTCGTTCCCCAGCATGTTGGTTGGAGGTGGGGGACAACAAACTACTTGGGCCGGAAGTGATTCAGGATACTTCGGCAAGGATTGAGTTGATTCGGAGTCGCATTCGGGTAGCTCAAGACAGGCAGAAGAGTTATGCTGATGCGAAGAGGTTCTTCAGGGAGTTACAAGTGGGGGACCAAGTTTTGCTCAGGGTTTCTCCGATGAAGGGGATTATGCGATTCGGGAAGAAGGGGAAATTGGCACCGAGGTATGTGGGGCCGTTTCCTATTATTGAGCGGATCGGACCCGTTGCGTATAGACTTGGACTACCGGAGCACTTGCATCGGATTCACGACGTGTTCCATATTTCCTCGCTGAGGAAATACCTTAGAGATAATTTGGCTCATTCTCACATTGCTGTGGAGGACATCGATCTCCAGCCGGATAGCTCCTACGAGGAGGGGCCAATCGCTATTTTGGACCGAAGCGAGAGGAAACTGCGGTCAAAGATAGTCCCGTTAGTGCGTGTTCAGTGGCGACATCACAATGTTGAGGAGTCCACATGGGAGCGCGAGGATGAGATGCGCGAACGTTATCCAGAGTTATTTTTAGCAGGTACTTTCTAGTTTCGAATTTCGGGACGAAATTCAGTTATTAGGGGGGAAGTATGTAATACCCCGTACTTTTTGGCTATATTTATTTTTGGGATTAATTAATTAAATGCGTATTAATTGGAAATTAATCCGGGTTATAAATACTAATATAATGCAAATTGGTATTTGATTATGTGCATATATGATTATATATGTATTTGGTATTATAAAATTTGTCGTGAGATTTATATACGGCATTTTAGAAATTTTGTTGAGACGCGTGGGACCGCCGCGTCACGGTATAATATTTTGTTAATGAAAGTGAATTTAAAATCTATAATCCGTATGGTCGTTTTGAGTGCGCCAACGCGTCCGGAAGGGTCGAGATAGTCAGAAAACACTAGCCGGGGGTATAGTTTGGGTCCCGGGGTATTTTTAGACCATACCGGTAACTTAAAGGGTATTTTAGTAATTTGGTATTTTTGGGTAATTAAAAGTGACGAAAATTGAGAGTTGTAATCTGATAAGGATTGACCCCAACCAACCCTTATTAACCCAACTAGCTACGGAGGTTTATCAAATTAGGTTTTCATAAGTTTCCCCAAAGCAAACCCTAGCCACCATAGCTTTTTAGAGAAGAAAGCTTGGAGAAGGAGAGAGAGAGAGAGGAATTCTGCAGAAATTCTACACCGAATCCACACCAAATTCAGAAATCAAACCAAGGCAAGTGACTTTATTTCATTTAAATTCGAAGAATGTCTTTTCCATGTTAGAAAGTGAAGAATCTTGATTGTTCTTGAAAGATTAAAAGAAAACCCATGATATTTGAAGTTATTATTGAATGTTGGGATAGGTTTGCATGTAGAAACATTGTTGGGAGGTTTAATTTCGGAGACTTCATATCTAGGTGATGCAATAAACGAATTAAAATCTGGGAATTTATGATGAGAAAAAGTTAGGGTTTATGTTCTTGAAGAAAATTGGGAATTAATTGTGATTTAATGATGTTTAGATGATATCAAACCCTTTAATGATGTTAGTATAGCCCCTTAACATGTTTGAGGATGATTAGAGAACTCAATATATTGTGGGAACGAATTTTAGAAGAGGTTTGAGGAGTAAAAATGGTGAAAAACGATTTTTGGGAAGTTCTGGGCTGAAACTGGCATCTCGTTAGAAGCAGCCCCAGGTCGTTCGAACGAACTCGTTCGAACGAGCTTCTAACGAGTTGACCAGTCGTTATTAACGAGTAGGATTTTCGTTCGATATCTCGTTCGAACGAGATATCGTTAGAAGAGTCAGTTCGTTCGAACGAACTGGGACCTCGTTCGAACAGCCTCGTTCGAACGAGACTTCTAACGACCTGACAGTCCAAACTCGTTCGAAGCCTCGTTCGAACGAGACTTCTAACGAGTTGACAGTTTGGTCCTTTTTGGACTGTTTTGACTTTTGGAGTCCCGGAAACTGGTTCAAGGGTAGAGTTAGCATTCCTTTGATGATATAGTGATTGATTTGGGACTTTTGGGTTATTGAGATGAGTAAATCATACACTAGAGTTATATTCAATGAACCGTTTGGGTTGAGACATGAGTGTCTACTACGATGTGAGGATAAATTATGGCACGTATAATTATGAACCGGAATAAAATAAGTTGTGATAATTATAATTAGTACGAGAGTGCAATATGTACTACGAATATAATACGATATTACTAAGATGTGTGTTTACTTAGTATTGATATATGGATCGTATGTATGACATACCTACCATACTTGCTATCACGGGAGGTTTCGTTCGCTTAGGACCCTCTAATCCTTGTGTGCCTACGGGGGGGATATAGACTGGTACCTTGATGAACATAGGTCATAGAAAGACTTATTGTGATATTAATAAGTCCGCTGACCATGGGAGCGTAGGTATGTGCGTGACCCATGTGATGGTGACTATGTTCGCCTCCACTATTTGTGATTTGTGTTATCTGAACTATTCCTGAGAGATTCGGAATATGTGATCCTTATGTACGTGATGTACCGGGATGGATAGCAGAGTATGTGTGCACCATAGCTTAGATTGCGGGGTGCTTGTATCGTATATTTATGATGTGAATAATATACATTAAATTTATGGAAATCCTCATGTTAATGTTGTAAAAATATTCCGGTATTGTTTCGAGATATATAATGAGTTAGCTGATAGTTATATCAATGGCATATTTAGTAACTGAGTTTACGTTAAACCTCTATCAAATTACGAGCGTTGTTATGTTAAATTAACCGAGTAAAATGGGTAGAACCTTTGGTAGTCTAGCTAGTTGCGTTGTCACTTAGCTAGTGGAAAGGGTAGTTATAGATGGGTACTTACGTTACGAGTGCACAGTTAGACGAGAGGTGAGGATATCATGCGAGTGTACGTCCTAACATGTACTTTGCATTTAATGTTTTAAATGTTTTTAAAGCACTTGCAGGTTTTTAAAATATAACTCCACATTCGGGCTCTGACCCGTTTGCTTTTCAAATCTCTTTTTCTTTATAAAACCATTTTAGGTGCCCAGCCACAAGGACACCAAGCATAGGATTCTCATTCAGGTGACGAGCTGTAGCTGTTTGTGGAAGCTACAGGGATTTGCATGTAGACGCTTCTCTCATTTGGATTCCAGTCTCAGCATCTATCAGTTGTAGGGCATGTTGCCCATTCCTATTTAGAGCATTTTTACATTTCGGTTTTCAGACTCTAGCATGTATTGCTCAGTATTTAGTTTTAGTTATTTATTTCAGTTTACTTATCAGTTGTGGGATTTGTATTGAGGAGTTTTTCCTCCAGGTTTTATTTACATTTTGTGATGGTTATTCGTTTCACTTCAGTATGGTGAATGGTGTTATTTATTTCTTCATTACTTTTGTTGCATGTTAATCAGATTTAATAAAAAATTTGGCACTTACTTTTTAAATACTAGGTGGTTAGTAATCTTTAAAATGTTTTCGACAGTGATGCTATTAACTGAGCCAACTTGGCATTTTGAATTAATTTTATAAAGGAGTAGCTACCCGGTGTTTAATTAGTCGGGGTGTCACAGCTTCATTAAGGAATTAAAGTTTGAATATGAATAGTGTTACATCTGTAGGCACGTGAGACAATTTAAGCGTGTGTGGAGTTTGACCTAGTGTGTGAGGCGCATCCCTAATTCAATGGTCCTGATTTGTTTTGGAAAAAATTATTTTAATTTTCTACTTAAATTTGTATATTGCATCACCCTATTTGGTCAATGGGAATGTGTTTTCCATAGAAACCTAAAGAGAAAATAAATTTTTAAGTCTTAAATTTTGCACAAAAACGCTTCAAGCTATGATTTTTCTATTTTAGCCCCAATCTTTAAACCAAGGTACCAAATCTAAACATAACACATATCCCAGCCACCTAATATCTTTACACATTCAAAATTCATATTTATTAAAGAAATAAACTTTTTAAATTTATAATTTTACCCTATACCTTTTCAATCAACAAATTTTATACATTTATCCCTTCATATTTACCTAATCACTATTTATATCCATTCCCTAAGCCTCACGATATTTTACCTTATTACAGATCCCACAGTTTAAAGCATTTTTCATGAAGTTCAGATTATATCACAGCCAAAAGCTGAAAACAGATTATTCCACTTCAATATTATTTTGTATATATGCCTTTTTATATTGCAGTTGTTTATATCAATATGTCATAGTTCCTAAAATCTTTTTTTATTCTCTGAACCCATTTGAGTAATTCATAAACCGTTGAATTTTAATTCCATCTTTACGAGAAACCTATTAAACCTATGTTATTTTTAAGACAGAGATTTCATTTGATCTATGATTTTGTTAAGGCCTAGTAGCATACAATGTAATTTGGGAATAGACTACCTTTTATCCTGAGAAATCTATTTGGCCTTAAACCTCATGTTATTGAGTGCCTAATTTTGCTAACCATGGGGATGCCACTCTTATGATTTATTGCTCAGTAGCGTTATTTTATCTCCAATAATGTTGGATTCATTTATCTCCAAATGTTTTGGATTGATTATTATAATTGTATTGCTATGAAGTTGAAGCATCTATAACCGACACTTATGGGTTATCCTCTTATTGAAAAATTTGCACCCTTATATTTATGACATTATATCACATGTATCTAGTTATAAAACCATATTCATTTGTATTAACTGCAAATTACCATTGCCTATTACATCTGATATATAAACTATTTTGAATTCATTTGCATTAACTGCAAATTACCATAATCAATTATTAATCATCTTATATTATCTCTTTAATCTTTCAACTTCAAATTATTATAAAATTAGAATTATATACTTGGAAAAGTTATGCTTATTCTTTCCCTTCCAGATGAAAAATGAGTTAAAGGAAGGTGGAATACCCGCCGACCCCCTGGATTTTCTATCCCCTTTACCCGAGAAGTCATTTTCTATTACCTATGTGTGGGCAGTGTTAAACAAAGAAGGCAACACAGTGTGGAACAAATTCATTGCTACATATCATCTTATGTAGTTATAGTTTAATATTTCCCCGTTTTATTTATGTAGTATGGGATAGTAAAAGAATGCAATCAATAAGATGTGTTTTGCATCTATGAATAAAGCTCCATTCTTTACGCTGGAAACTTTATTTGTTTGTAGTTATCTTTTGTTACTATCTCATACAATGCACAAAATATATGGTGTGACATAAGAGGTCTAACATATTGAAATGTCTCTTTTGTAAACAATACGACACCCTTTAACAGTTGGCGTAGGATCCTCAATTAAGGACCTAACCACTTTAAATACGTGTCTTACACCTGACACTTATCCTCTTTAACCCGTATAGGGTCCGGAGGGAAGCACCTACTAGGGCTGAGGTCTCATACAATTTCAATAATCCCCATGAAATAAAATCTTATTTTTTTCACCTCAAACGAGCATAACTCAAATAAAAGCGACATAACACAAAATCTTTATTTTACCAAACATGAAAACAACCTAATAAAAATACGGCACGACATGAAATCCTAAAAAATTTTAGCTAACAAAAATACAATCAAAATAAAATCAACACAACATGGACATGACCCAATTAAAATGCAACATTCCACAAACTCTTATTTTTTTCACCTAGCAAGAGCATGTCCCAAATAAAATGTGATACGACACGGCCCAACGCACTTCTAAAAATTAGGTAATTCAACTTAAAACCATAAAAATAATATGAAAAATATTGAACGAACACTTAATTTTTTTTACCTAAAAGCTAAGTATATTTTATACTTAGTCCTCCTTTTTTGTTGCAAAAAGTCCAATGTCTGTTTTTTGACAAAATTTTTCTGATGCTGTAGGAATAACGTTGTGATAGAGATTTTTGTTAATATTGTAAATAAGATGAAATAGACATTAAGTATTATCATTCTAACTGTATTAGAAATAAACAATATAACTTTTTAAAAATTAAACATTGGTTATTTGAAGAAAATATATATTTTGAAAATGATGAAGTCGCGTGATGCAAGTTTTTTTTCTCATTTTAAAAATTTGTGAACAAAGTGGAGTGCCTTGGTATTTGTTTGGAGTGAGAATAGGGCCACCCTTAATTGTAGCATATTTAAGTTGTTAGACCCATCCTTATGGGTATCCTAAATATGTATTTAAAATCTAAATTATAAGTTTAAGGGTACCCAAAACATCCAATCATAGCCATTTCTAGGTTATAACCTTCCCCAATAGGGTAAAAGGAAAGTATACGATGAAGTCCTTTTTTATGGGTCCCATTTCGGATGTAACATCTTCTTCCGCACCAATAATACTAAAAAATATTTAAATAATCTGCACGAAACTTGACTATTCATGTGAAGTTAAATTGATTTTTTTCACATATTCAAAAGATACCTCTAACGAGTTTATTTTTTAGGATAAATACTTACACTTAAACTCAATTCATTTACACTCTCCTCCAAATCTTTATCCAATTCAAACTCCCTTAGAAAATTAGGCACTCTATATGTTTTTCATTACATTTTTACTACAGTTTATATTTTTTTAAGTTTTTGTTAGCTAATTAATTTCACTGGTGCCTGGGAAATAAATATAGGACCAATATGCAATTACTGAAAATTAGCCTTGCATGTTATAAGGGTGATGGGTAATTAACTGATTAATGGTGTGGACGATCATTTTATATGGAAGAAAACACGCGATGTAGTTTCATATACATTATGATATTTTTAGCAAGACGCATTGGAGGAACTCATTGTTTATTTTTAACATCCCAAGAAGGATTTCATTAAGTAAACAATGGTAACAAGGAAAAAAAAGATCAACCTAACCCAAATAGGCCCGGGTTAAGAAGGGAGAAAAAAATAAACATATAAATAAAATAGAAAACTAGGATGATACCTAGAGATAGGCTTTTAGCACAATTGAAAAGTTTGGAGTTCTGGTCACAACACATCCCAATAATGAAACTAAGAAATAGGTGTCGAAAGCACTAGAGAATGAGACGATTAGATCAAATTCTGTACACTGGACAAACAAATGGTGGAATAATTCAAGACAAACACCTCTTAAGCACCAAATCCAACGAGAGTGGCTCAAACTCTAAGGGACCTAAAAAGATACATCTTAGTAAATGTGAAAGAAACCCAAAAAGGACCAAAGTTCTTTTGAGCATCAACCCAAGAAGAACAACCACTATGACAGTTGAACCAAGTCCCCCCTCCCCAAAAAGACTTGACAACCACACTAAGAGTGTACAAACACTTAAGGAGTCTAAGTGGAGCCTGTAAAAAAACAAATAAAGAAACAACCAACTAAAGTAGACAAATAAAAAATCTTTATACTTACGAGTTCGATCTACCAACAAAAAGTAGTTCTTGTCGCATATACTCCGATATGCTTTTTGAGAGAGTATTTTTCTATCAAGGATAACGCCTTTCTCATGCCCACGGCTAGACTAACCAAATTATGTAATACCCATGAGATGAGTTTAGATTTTTGTTTATTTTTATATTTGAGGGAAATCTAGTGCCCCCCCCCCCCCCCCCCCCCCAACACCACCACCATGCAATACGAGGGGCGAGAAGAAACATAACAGATGAGGCTATGGGAGGGGAGGGATGGAGATGAATAGGATGATTAGGAAAAAAATAGGGTCAGCTGGGGGTTATTTTTGGGGAGAATTTCTCTATCTAGGGAGATAAAGGTATGTATGCTTTAATGTTGGCATAATGGTGTCATTTGAGTAGGTAATATTATTGTTACTCTTTGTGTCTAGTTTATTTCGTGCAAAGTTTAGTTGGTAAAAATTACCTTGCAACATAAATTTATAACTTATACTTAACGGATGGTCTTAAAAAGTTAACTTGCCATAAGGGCATAAAAATTTGTGACAAAATTAAACTACATAATAACTAAATCAATTATATGTTTTGTTAATTTGGACATTAAACGATCCGGTGTATATTTTTATCAATTTAAAACATAATGGGGATCAAGAGATGGAATTTATAATATATGGGCAGAAGAAAAGTAAAAGAAAATTATTTTTATTTTTTTATTTTATTTAAATAATTTTGTTATTAGGTTTAATTGGGAGTTTGTTAGAGACAATTATTTTTTCACAACTTCCTATCTTTTGCGAGGATTATAAATTAATAGGTATCTTGATGTAGACGGGGCCCTACTTTGATGACTAATGGTTAAACATTTATTTCAGATTTAGTGTAATTTATAGATTTGTATCTTTCTTATTTATATTATCCAGTTTTTGTGTTGGTTTTACAACATTTTGGTATTAGAGTCCAACTTCTGTCTCCACCTTTTTCTTCCAACTCAGCCCATCTTCCTTGCTACGACCTTCACAAACACACAAACCACATTGCCAAAAAAAACATTGAACCCCACATCATTTGACAATAAATATAATTTGGGTACCCTCACTTCATCTCGAATTCTAGTACATGCACTCTCAGATCTTAAAAGAAACACCTCACTTTTGTAAGTTAAACACCTCGAGGTAGATCTTAGGAGTATAAAATCGAGTTAAACTTGTTTGATCGTATTAATGACTTAATTGGTTATCGTAATAGTCATACTTTTACCAGACTTGTAACCATGTATGATTTTTTAAATCACTATATTACTGACATTAAAAATGTTCATGTTAAGAGTGCTAGTGAAGAAGATGATGTACTATATTCTTAGGATTTAACGACATGATCATTCATTTTATCCTAGACTTAAAGCCCTTGATTTATTCTTTAACAACTTACTAAATTTTTTTGATGAAATTGTAGAAGATAAGAAGTTATCTATGGTTGAAGATCAATGTGTGTGCACTTTGAAAGGTAAAATAAATGAGTTCACCATCTCATTCGATTATTTGAAAAATTAGTCTTAAATTTTAAAGAATCCAATGTCAACCTTTTAGAGAAGATTAAAAATACTAGTTAAGGACCGGAATTTTAACAAATTAGAAATTCCTAGAGGAGAAACTTTAAATATTGAAGATTCATTGTCAGATGGGTCACCATTTTGTTGAGCCTATAAAAAAAAGTGTTCAAAACCCAAGTTAATATGGTGGCTTGAAATATTTTATGGACAAGAATCTTGATCCAGCTAAATTTATAAAAAAAAATTAATCTTTGGAGAAAAGTAAACCTATACATGATATTGATTATTCTTGCTGACATAAAAAGGGTCGCCACAAAGATTTTTATTTCAACTTAAAGGAAGTTCAACTTTTTAAAAAGATTGTTCTTAATAATCTCTTGGATTTTTCCAAACCTGAAACTTCCAAATCTGATCGTTGTCATAAGTTAGGTAATTTAACAGACTTTATCTATTTGATCAGTTTGACCTTGCGTTTTTTAAATTCTAAGGAGGATAAGAGTTTTCTTGAGAATAATCAAAAGGAAAGGAAAGGAAAACATGTTCAACATGTCTAAAATAAGATGTTCAAAGATATTCAAAAACCATCCAATGTTCAATATAACCCCGAGATGCCACGTGTGATTCATGTGTGGATTAGGAATGATAATAAGAAAAGGATAGATCTAGAGATCAAATGGGGTCCTAACTTTGTTCCCTCGAACTATGTTAGATAAAGTGGTTTTTTATGCACTCAGCACTATTAAAATATTTTTCTCCTTCCTCGTCTCATCTTATTCCTTTTATTAAGCTTTTATCTTTTTTTCCTTTTTTCTATATATAATTGTTGATTCTCTACTTGTAACTTAGTTGGTTCATATTGATATATTAAAGTACGAAGTCTTGAACGTAATATTGTTTCTTGTTTAATTTATGCCTATATACTCTAAAAATTAAAATTTAAATCATATTAGTGTTGAAATTAGTAAGGTTGATAAATATAGAGTATATGTTATAACTCAGTGTATTTAATACCGCACAACATGTTTGAGCAATTTTTCATTAAAAGATTAAATGAAGTAAATTGTTTCATGATTTATGGTGTATTAAAATGGTTATGATATGAAAAGGGAGTGACATTTTTTCCTTGTGCGTGTGAGTATTTTTCATGACTGTTTTTTAAAATTTTGATGCAAATTTATTCAAAATCATGAAGGATGAAGTGGTTAGGACTACAACATAAGGATTGTGGGATGCTTACCTTTGAAATTTGGAAATAAGTTCCTCGCCTTTTTTTAGAGTTTGAAAGTATAAACTTGCAAAATAATTTAAGAAATTGATGTTTAAAATATTTTTCTCTATCCAAAATTGGGTAACTCCAAGGATATGAGTGTTGGGGAGTGTTGGGGTTTTATTCTTAAAATCGTGTATGGTGTTTATTTTTAATAAACACGTACCTAGTTTATTTTAAAATATGAATCATGTTTGTGAGAATGACTTATATTTATCTTAAATATATTATATATATGTCAGTTAACTGAACTCGGTAGGATTTCGAGTGAATTTTGTTCAGTCTAATCACATAAGTTCAATCGAAAAGTTTACATCCTAGATAAGGAGTTGGCATCTTATAAATAAAGTTACATTTATAGTCTTAATAGTTTATCGTGACTAGGGGAACTTATCTAATGGTTCAAGAACTTTTCTGATAGTTCAAAGAGGATTGTATTGACATATCAATAATGTATTCAATGGAATCACGGGTGAAATTCAAGTCTAGGTGCTAACTAGATTAGACGTGAAATATCCCACATTGTTTGTAAAGGGGGCATAGCTACTCAATCCAGAGGATAATGAGTATTGAAGTTATTTCCAAATTCTATATGTTATGGGTGTGATTTAATTTATTGGATCTAAATCTACACAATTTGGCAATCATTGTGTGGGTATGTCTAAGTCAATATTCCAGATGAACCCGCATCTAGGATTTTTGTGAGAATGACTTATATTTATCTTAAATATATTATATATGTGTCAGTTAACTGAACTCAATAGTATTTCCAGTGAATTGGTTTAGTCTAATCACATAAATCCAATCGAAAAGTTTACATCCTAGATAAGGAGTTAACATCCTATCAATAAAGTTACATTTATAGTCTTAATAGTTTATCGTGACTATGGGAACTTATCTAAGGATGTAAACCATATAATATAGATTGTTCAATAAATAACCTAAAAATATTCCCTCATCGCTCCTCGAGTTAAACATTTCATAACTCTCTCTATCCAGAAGGTTGTAGCGCGGACTCTCAAAAACTCCAAAGTAGGATATGTTGCGATTTTTACCAATCTATAATTCATATAGCATTTGATTTGTGTGAGAGATGTAAATAAACCCTATTCACCGTGTGGCATGCAGTGCTAACTGCCTCCACCTAAAAATTCCTTGGCTTTTCCCTTCCAAGACGCATGGAACTTTATATCTCTTGAATCATTTGATTCTTCCTCTCAATTATGCCATTTTTATGAGGTGTGGGAATGGCTGAAAAATCATGCTTGATGCAAATTTTATCATAAAAATATACACTTTAGCATCTTTAAATTCAGTGCAATTGTCGCTACCAAAATGATTTATAGTGACACCATATTGATTTTGAAGAACTCGGCGCTTGACAGATAGAAAGTCAACAAAATCAAACTTTTCTCTAAGAAATACAACGATAAAATATATTGAAAAGTCATTAACCATCAATAGGATAGACTTCTTACCACCAATACTCTTTGTATATGTAGGACCCATAAGGTCTATATGTACTAACACTAAAACAATGGACGTGGTAATGGCGTTTAACTTCTTATGGGGACTCTTTATTTATTTTCCTTGTTGAAAATAACTGCAAACTGAGGAAGTTGATTTTCCTAATGATTCCAAGCCATGAACTAGGTTTTTCTTTGCTAAACGCTTAAGATATCTAAAGTTAATATGACCTAATCGTTGATGCCAAAGGCTGACAGTGGAGATCATGGAACTGTTGAAAATGAATGAAGACATGGGAATGATACAACAATAATTATCGGTAGTGCTCACTCCTTGAAGTATAGTCTTGCCAGATTTTTCATAGACATTACACTCTGACTAAACTTAACCATTACATTTTTCTCACACAATTGGCTTACTCTAATTAAGTTTTATTTTAGACCATCAACATAAAGAATATTGTCTAGTTTTAGGAACCTAAAAACTTTAATGGTGCATTTACCACTAATAATAGACCTACTCCCATCGCCAAAGGTGACCTTACTATCCTTGTGATTATCTAGTGTGGTAAAAAGATATTTATCACCTGTCATATGTCTCGAGCATCCACTATCAAAATACCATTGGTAAGTATTATAATCCTCAAAATAAACATGAACAACTAAAGCCTTCGTGGATTTATCTTTAGCGACCCAAGAGGGGGTTGTGTTATTAGTGTTCCTACCATTGTTGTTCCTATTCTTTGGGTTGGAATTATTCCCGTGAGGCATAAACAACCTCTGAAATTCTTCCATAAAACCTTTAGAAGTTTTAAATAAATACTTAGCTTGCTTTTTAAAGATAACCAATTAGCTATAGTGGGTTATGGGAGCATGAGTATGAGAGTTGTTCCTAAGCTTGTAGCAAAATTATCTAAGGTTTCCCTTTCTATTGAAAAAGGTGAAAACATACCTATTATTGGGTCTCACCTTAATAGTTTTCTTAGGAGGATATCTCCTTAGTGGGTTAGGTTTAGGAGTGCTTGTGTTGGAAACAAAATTGGATATAGGTACGGATTTAGAATTGGCCTCGGCATACCCTATACCTTTTCTCTCTTGATAACCTTTCTCCATATAACATGGGACTAGTCCGACGAACAACTTCCAAATTCTCCCAGAGTTATCCTCAAGGGTGTCTTTTAATTCAGTTGAAACCTTGAGATCTTTCTCAAAGTTTGACAATTTTGGGTTTAAGCGTCTCACAAATCTCCAAACATACGTGGAGATCTTCGGGTGACGCGAGCTAAAATGTTGGTCAAATCATTCTTCTTTTCACCCACTAAAATGAGTTTCTTAGAGAGAGAATTTGTAATAGCCTCGAGTTGACTAACCAAAGCATCATTCTCCTTTTGGACTTTAAACTCTTTTTTTAGCATCAACAGCTTAATAGTTAGATTCTTGTTGAGCTTATGAAGTCTCAAGAACTTGGTGTATGACTCAGAATAGACGGAATGGAAATCACCTTCTTTCACACCACTCTCACTCAAACAACTAACACGTTAACTATCTTATGAGAGGTTAGATTCAACTTCAAGACTGTCACGCATAAGATTGTCATTATTAAGATATGACATACTCATGGAACTTGCATAACTAGCCGTGAAAGAAATGAAATTCTTCCCAGGTGGAACAGAGTCATCAGAGTCTTTATACTCATTGCCACCACCCCTAAGAATAGAATTATAGATAGTTGTGTATTTTCCATGTCTCTTCAGCTTCATGGGACACTCTTACGCTATATGAAATTGGCCTTCACACTTTAAACACCTTAAATCATCATTTTCAGAGTTATGATTTTATACTACTTTTAATCCCAATCATTAAAATTTCTTCTCGCTTTATTATTTTTATTTTTCTCAAATTTTGGTTTATTAAATTTGGAATTTTACCTTTTGAACTTGTGATTTTTTTAGAATTTTTCCTTTTGAACTTGTGATTTTTTTGAAATTTTTTAGTGAATAAAGTCATATCATCGGGATTAATATCTGACTCGTCGGATTCAAGTACTTCCACTTTTCAAGACCTTAAATCTATTCCCTTATCTTTATTTCTTTTGTCATTAAGGAACATGTTTAAGTCTTATATTTGTAGATCACCTATAAGCTATTCAATTTTTAAAGTATCTGACAGAGCTAGTGAGTTGAGAACAGTGAATTTTGCACTAAAACGACTAGAAAGGGATCTAAGAATATTTTTTACAACCGTATTTTCTGGAATCCTATAACCCAAGTTGTAGCATGAGTTATCAATATCAGATATACATGCATAAAATCTATTCTTACAACCCTATATTTGGAGAGGGATTTTCAAACTCTTTTTGGTTAGAGATTTATGAAAAAGTCATCTTGAAAACTGCCACAATGCGCTTCTATAAAAGCTATTTTTTTTAAAATGAGGGTTCATGGGAAAAAATTGAATGAGAACTGATTTTCTTAAAAAATAATTAGGGTTATTCAAACAGTATGATACCTCCTTCAAATGACATACCTAGTCTCGTTCGATCATGAATCGAACGAGGTATCTAACAAGATTCCAGATAGGGGAGAAAAATGGATCGTTAAACCTCAATTAATGTTCATTCAAATGAGGGTATCAATCTCGTTGGAATGAGCTTCAAATGAGTCTTCTGATGAGATTCCATTTAGGACAAATCTTTTGAAAGTTATCCTCATTTGTTCTCTCATTTGAATGAGATAGAGTACCTCTTTGGAATAAAATATCAAATGTCGTTAGAATGACCTAGAAAAGTCTAAATTTTTCCAACCACTTTTGTTAAAAGCCATTTTAAAAACATTTAAAGCCCTAAAAACATTTTTCTCTAAATATCAATAGGGTCATAAACATTTGGGAATGAGTAAGCGACATGATGTGATCTTTGAGTGTGACTTGTAAATGCAGTCGCTAACTTATCTTCACTTATAGGCTTGAGTATATTACACCTAAAAAACCTATGTGTTTTCACCAACAAAATAAGTCAATACTATAAATTGACTCAATGTGAAATTTTGTCCTTTCAGAAAATAATCTCCTTCCCATGCAAATGGTCAAAGGCTAAAAAGAAAATGTATTAATATCACCTATCTTAGATATTAAGATCCTTCTCATTTTCAGCAAGTAAAAGAACCCTCTATCTCATATGATACTAGAACAAAAATGTATCAAGTATATATAAAAGGAAAAGTTTATATTAAATCATTTTATATATTGTCTTATTTGAATGAAGTTGATCATTCAAAGCATAGTCTTTTTTCTATTTGTTTGAAGAACCATCCATCTTGGGTCAAAGGATATGATATGCTCGAAGTTGGGTCAAAGGATATGACCCCCTCAAAATTATATATTCAAATTTTAAGTACGTTAGTGCTCCATGTTTCTACCTCATTAATTCAATTAGTTCACGCTATATGGAGCATTTTTTTTAAAAAGACTGCTCCTTGCAATTCAAGTGACATACTAGTGTAAATAAATCTATATAGTATTTGTAGCATTGATATTTTTGGAAATTTCAAAGTTATTCCCTTTGTATGATTCATCCCAAACATCATTATTTGAGTTGATTATGATTGGAGGTAAAATAAAATGGGTCCAAGTGTATACTCATAAAAAATTTCAGTCTAGACTTTCTCAAAGATCGTTAAGCGTTCTTTTATTAAATAAAGTACCTTATGCTCAATGAGAATATTGGTTGCTCAACTAGTAACTCGAACGTAATCTCAAGGAAAGTGCTGACAATATAAATGACTTCTTAGATAAGTCATTGTTTGCCTCAAGGAAATTAGTCCTCCATCCCATGCTTGATTATTATGTAAAAATATTACAAAAAGTACAACTATAGTGCTTTAACATAATATGCACAAGCTATAGTTAATAAATTATTTATATGAAAGAATAGGGGTTTCTCAAACTTACAACCTTTGAGTTTAAGAATAGGGTTGCTCGAAGTTATAACCCACATGTTTATGTTTTTAAGTTCACAAAAATATGATTTTTTGAATTTCTAACTTGTACGTTTGGGTAAAAAAGGGTCTCTTAAATTTATGGCCCACGAGTCTATGTTTTAAGATTCATAAGAAAAAAGGTTTCTTGAATTGATAACTTGCATGTTTACGTACTTTAACAAAGTTTCTTAAAGGAATGCCATAGTAAAACGATCGATAAATTTAAGATCCTCAGATTTGTTTACTCATAATAGTTTATTTGATTAACTTCACATTTCATTTAATGTTATATATTTTGGACCAAAGTAATTCATTATAGGAGGAAAGAGAAGAACTCTTAATCCTTCACTCGAACATGCTTTGCCCATTCGTTTAAAGTATAAATGACTTCAAAAGATATTTATGACTATACCACGAACATTATTTTTAGTCATATTAATTTTTTAAATATGTTAACTCTATTGATATGCATTTCAAAAATTTATGTTTTGCGGGTAAAAGACTATAGTTCCTTTAATGGAAACTTCATTCTCTTGAATGCTTGGATTCGAGGGGCGGGGCTAGCAAGAAGATATATAAACGTTTGATTAAAAAAAGTTCAAGTTTCAGATTGAAATTATTGAAGTTTTCTCGACACCAACATGCTTGAGCATTCTTACTCAGATTGAAGGATAAAATCTAGTTAACAAAGAGTATGACGCATCAACTATACTTTCTTAGCAAGGCTTATGAAATTTTAAGCTATTTTATATTCGCCATGGTGCCTCCCATTGCATTTTTTATTTACTAGTATTTTTTTCACCTAATAAAATAAGACAACAGGTGTGAGAACATAAAAAAGTATTTGGTGGAGCATAAATAAAAAAATAATAAAAAAGGTAGGAAAATTTAGACCTCAGGCTCCAAGGGCACCGAAGCACTCATAATATTAACTTGAAAATAAAAAATAGGTTATACATACAAGCACATGATAAATATAAATAAAAGAATAAAACATTTAATATAATTTAGTACATGAGGCTCCAAGGGCATCGAAGTGCTCGTAACATCAACCTGAAAACAAAGACATAGTTATGCACACGATCAAGTACCAAGTATAAATAAAAGTATATAAAAAAGAACGACAATTTAGTACCTAAGGCTCCAAGGGCATCTGAGAACTCATTATATTAACCTGAAAATAAAAAAAATAGGTTATGAAGACGAGCAAGTGCCAAGTATAAATAAAAGAATTAAAAATATACGACAGTTAAGTACCTGACGCCCAAATGGCACTGGAGAGCTCGAATATTGACCTGAAAATAAAGAAAAGAGGTTAAACAATTGAGCAAGCTCCAAATATACATAAAAGAATAAAGAAAAGGCACTACAATTTAGTACTTAAGGCTCCAAGGGCACCATATAACTCATAGTATTTAACCTGAAAATAAGTAAATAGGTTGTGCAGATGAGAAAGTACCGAGTATAATGAAACGAATATTAAAAAAAAGGTATGAAAGCTTAGTATTCGAAGCTCCACAAGAGCAGGAGCACTCGAACTCAATATATTTATAGCCTGAAAATAAAGAAACAAGTTGATCACATAATATAAAATTTTGCAAAGTACGAATGTAACACAAAGTATAAGTGCAAGTAAATATTGTACCTGGGATTCCACAAGTATGCGAGTACTTAGGATAGAATCTTTAACATTAACTCCAACCCAATAAAAACGTTGAGTAATTCCAGAAAGTATTAAAACTTAACGCACAAAGTACGAGCGCTAGTATGTGATGTACTTGGGGCTCCACAATTGCATGAGTATCTAGGATAAAAACTTTAGCATTAAATTTAACCCAATAAATAGTTTCAAATAATAAGAGAAAGTATTAAAATTCAAAGCATGAAATTAATAAGTAGTTTAAATAGTTTGTGCACATGTATATCAAACAAAGGGGATAATGTATAGAAGTTCTCAAACAAACGAACAAAAATAGTGTAATTTTGAATATGTTAATGATAAGGTAGTTAATATTTTATGCACAATTCTCTTGACACTACAAGACACTTCTGCACAAGGGGTAATGTAGAAGGGTCCTCAAATAATAAAGTACAAGCTGTGAGTTTCCCCTAAACAATGCATGGCGCATATGGGAATCTAATAACGTAACGATGAATGAAAAACCATGTTGACGTTGTTATTCTCAACAAAAGTAGAAAAATATGAAAATATTCATATTTATCAAATTGTGCATACACAATTCTCTCACAAAACAAGAGACTTATGTATAAGGTATCTAATGTAGAAGGGTACACAAGAAACCCCTTGATTACCTAAAGGTTAAGTGAGTAATGATAAAGAGGTGGGGAGGTTTCACGATAAATCGTTCAATCCACCTGACATAGAAGTGTTCATGAGAAACCCCTCAATTGCCTAAAATGTAATGAAAGAAATGCTAAAGTGTGTACCCCAGTGAAGAGGATCCACTACATGAGCAACCCCACTATTTATGCAATAATGGAGATGTAGGGAGGTTTCACGAGAAACCCAAAGACATCCAACATATAAGGGTACACAAGTAGTCCCTCTTCATTCTAGAAGCAATGTGGAAAATGCTAATAGGGAAATTATATGAGAAACTCCAAGTCACAGATCCCTCAAAAAGGATAAAGTAAATAAGAAACTCCTCAAATACCAGAGAGTTTTGTAATGAACGCCCGAGAATGGAGGTTTCATGAGCAAGCCTTAAGACACAAGGGGAACATGCGCATCTCATCATAAGAAGAACGTGTGCAAGAGAAAACTTTTTCATCACATAATTTATAATAGCAATGCTAGTAAAGAGGTTGGATGAGCAACCCCATGTCACAGAGCTCTCAAATAAGAGCAAGCACACCAGCATCCCCTTGGCTTCTTAAGGAAACGAATCACGAGAAGTCACTCAAGTAACATGTAAATAAGTAAATGAGAAACCCTTTTTCTCACATGAATTAATGTGAGAAATACTAGTAATGGGATTGGACGAGCAATCCAAAGTCGTAAATTCCTCGGAATAAGAGCACATACATGATAAGCCCCTTGGTTGCCTAATGAAAAAAATTATGAGTAGTCACTCGATTAACACATAAATGAGTGGAAGATTACTTCCCTCACTAATACTCATTTTGTTACCTTTGACAGGTTTACTTTGCAAGAAGCTTTGGACGAGATAGCAGGGGTTAAGCAAATATCCAATTGGGACCCTTTGAGCGTTTTTGTTTGGAGGATGAGAGGAAAGTATTATTGAGAAAGTTAAGGATCAACCACTTCAATATCTTGGTAAATATAAAACATTAAGGCGAGGGACCTAAGAGGTCACTCACACATTACATACTACACATTACAAAACAACGAGAAGTCACTTGCCCACTCGTAAGACATTTTAACATTCATGTAGTGAGTGACCCTCAAGGCGACTTACAAGTTTTCAAAACTTATTCAACTATCAACTTTGATATGTGACAAAATAGTCCTTTTTGGCATTATGGCCGAGAAGATCGCCTTTTTCCACTATTACACCAGGTGTCACGCCCACAGATTCTGGTAGACATTGAGAAATGTCAATAATGAGTAATATCATTTTAACTCCCATGGGCCATGTCATCCCTAATATTTTATTATTAATAGAGCACTTGGGATACACTTACCAGAATCAAAACAATCAAAAAAACTAGCAATGTTATGCTGTAAAAATTCTTTCACTAGAATATTCTCTCCATGCTCTCTCCCAGATATTGGGGTGCTTATTTATCCTCTTTCAGAGAATAACTTCTCTCAAGGGTCCATTTATTTAATTTATTGTCAAAATGTGTACTCATTCTTTAGTTCTTGATTCCTTATAATCAGAAACATCATTATTATATTGGAGATGTTGGTTTTTGCTTATGCTCGTGTTCTTATAGTATTGTTATCTTGTAGATAGTTTCCATTGGAGTGGCTCATGCCTCACCTATTTACCGATTTTCATAGACCCTAGTGCTACTACCCTCCCACATTATCTACTATTTTTAGAGCTTGATATTCCCTTGGTAGTTCGACTTTACAATGTGACCTCAATTATATAGTGATGTACTTAGATTGAGAGTTGTGTACATATCTTGTTTGGATTTATATGTGATCCATTTAGGTTAGTTAGTTGTGTTTGATATTATGATGATCGTATCTTATTAGTTTATACTTAGATGCTTTTTTAGCACCTTGTAGCTTCTATGTCCTTTGTGACATTTCTGTGTTTATTTTGGCTAGAGATTGGTTCTTTGTCTTGCTGACTTTCTTCAGTGAGACTATGTGGTTTGAGATATTTTTATGTGATACGTTATATTTTTTTTATAGACATGTTGATCTTGATGATACATATACTTTCTTATAAATCCTATACCATGTTTCTTGGGTATCAGGTCTTATTTATGTTGAGATATTTGATTATTCATCTCTATCACATGATTCTCACCATAATTTTTTGGACATATGTGGTTCTTGTCATAGTTTCTCATATTTCCTCATATGTTACATTTCCATACTCACATGTATTTGACAAATCTCTTCATGATACTCTTACTCCCATGATGTTTTAAATGATTCAGTTACTTCATATGTTTTTTATTTGCCATGATTTTCATGATTGTGTATTTGCATGTATTGCTTTAGGGGAAGTAATATTAACTTTAGGGTAGTATTATTTGCTTTTGAGGGAAATAAACTTATGTTAGGGGTAGTATTTTCTTCTATGTTTGAGATTTATTCATTTATGGATGCATTGCCATGCTACAGTTTTTAGACTTCATGATATATATTCTTTCATTCGAGCATGTGTTTCTTGTGTAGTTTTGCTCTTGATATCATATGGACACTCTTGCTTTATCATTGACGATATATTTTACCATTGATACCTGTGATTTATTTTTACGGATATCCCACATGTGATTTTTTTTAAGGAAAGGCCTAAGCCCTATTTATTAAATGAAGGAGAAATAGCCTCTCCACAAGGCCAAAAAAATTACAGCAATCTTGAACATTCAAACTCAAAACCTTAAGAAGGTCTAACATTAGGAAAACTAAATCTATCCAAATTAAACATTCCTTTAACAATAAAAGGAAGCTCAGAAAAGCTAAAATAAGATCTAGATTGTCTTGAACTTGAAGCTAAGAGAGCTAGAGCATCAGCAACTGAATTATTATCTCTTCGGGTATGCTGAATATGAATTGAATGAGTTTCAATTTTGATGGATATATCATCTACATCTTCCTTTAAAAACCAAGGCACCTCCCATTGTCTATGGATCATCTTGATAGCTACAAGAGAGTCTGATTCAATGACCAATTGCCTGAAACCTATCTTCAAACACTCCTGAATACGTTTCAAAATATCCCAAATTTCAGCTTGAAGCTTTATTCATGAACTCCTGGAAAGCAAAGATGAAAACACCACTATGACCTCTAATGATACCCCCTATACCACTATCACCTGAATTATCACTACTAGAGACCTCCACATTGAGTTTAATAGATGAAAAAGGGGGACTAGTCCATCTAGTAATAATAAATACTGGTTTAGAGGGGATAACTTTAAGCCAAAAAGAGGATATGATATTGCCATGAAGAGATGAGGGAAAGTTCTTGAACTTCTGAGAAACTGCCAAGTCTGCAACAAAATTATAAATCTTCTTGATAATATCTGATTGAACCATATGAATCCCATTAAAATAACTGTCACACCTAGCTTTCCAAATAAACCACAGAATGCAAACAGGAAGCACTCTCAACGAAAACTTAACTTAGTCATTATTAGACTTACAACTCCACCAAGACATCAGCATAGCAGGAATAGAAGAAACACACTGATCAACCTCCAATATATTTGAGAAATGAGCCCAGATACCCATGGCCATAGAACTTGATAAGAATAAATGATCTAAAGATTCCTCCTTAATCAAATAACATTGACATCGAGACACCAACTGAATTCCCAGCTCGATAATAGCAGTGTCTACTGGAACTGCTTTGCTCATAATTTTCTACGAAGCAATTGAGATTTTAACTGGGATACACTCATTCTAGATGCTAGCCCAAAGATTACTACTACAATTTAGAGGTCTAATAATTTAAAAAGCATATTTGAAAGTAAATAACCCAGAGTTTGAAGGCTTCCAGATGAAACCATTCAAATTTTTGATGGTATTATCTTCAAAAATATGAAAACTCTCTATAATTCTTTTAATAGTACTCGATCCACCTAACCTAGCATCCATAATTTTGTATTTGTTCCTCATGAATTTCTCCCACAAAGCATTGGACACCTGACTTTTCCAAGCTAACTTTATGCCAAAAGTAGCACAGATATCCTCTAAATTTCTAAAACCAAGACCTCCTTCCACTACAGGCCTGCAAATATCTTCCCACCTAATCCAACAGTGTTTATAACCTCCATTTTCTTTAGAAACCCATAAGAAATGATTGAGAATTTTGTGACTTCTCTGAATAATAGATTTAGGAGGATTGAAAGCACCTAGAGTGAATATAAGAATAGAAGTTAGAACATGTTTGATGAGGATCAACTTTCCAGCAGCAGATAAAAATCTGGTCTTCTATCCCTTGAATTTGCTTCTAATGGAATCAAAAATCTCTGAGAGATAACTAATTCTTCTTCTTCCTTTAAAGAGAGTACACCCCAAATATTTTAATGGGAGAGTCTTATACTTAATCTGCAATTACCCGGAGATAGTTGATCTTCTCTAAATAGACAACTTGGGATCTACTGAAAAGGCACTTTTAGCCTTATTAATCAATTGGCCTGAAGCATCTTCATACTTATCCAAGAATTTTGAAAGGTTAGAGAGGCTTCTCTTACTTCCATTGATGAAAATAATAATATCATCAGCAAAAGACAAATGAGATATAAGAGCACTTCCAGTAGGATGAGAAAAGGTAGTTATTTTTCGTTCCTTGAATAAGATGTCAATTCCTCTGCTTAACACCTCAGCCATAAGAACAAAAGGAGCTAGAGAAAAAGGATCTCCTTCATGATCCCTCGAGAAGAATTGAAGAAACAAGCACCACAACAGTTAACAATGACAGAAAACCATTATTAGATAAAATCCTCCATATGAAGTCAATTAAAACGTCACTAAAACCAAATCTTCTAAGTACTTTAATGAGGAAAATCCAAGACACCCTATCATAAGCCTTTTCCTTATCCAACTTGATAATCACATTAGAACCATGGCACTTCTTGTGAAGAGAAGAAGTCATTTCATGAGCAAGCAGAATATTGTCTTGGATATTTCTTCCTTTCACAAAACCACTTTGATTAGGAGACACAATAGCATCCAAATGAGATGATAACCTTGAATTCACAATTTTGGAGATGATTTTGAAATTGAAATTACTCAGGCTTATAGGCCTAAAATAAGAGCATTGATTGGGATTGGAAATTTTAGGAATAAGAACTATGGAAGTACTAGACCAACTTGTAGGGATTTTTTCTCCCATAAAGAAAGATTTAATACCCTCACATAGATCTTTCTTAATAATATCACAGTACTTACTATAGAAGACACCTCTAAACCCATCAGGACTCGGACTACTATCCCCATTTAAATCAACTATGGCACTAAATATTTCATCTTCATTAGGCATCTCAGTTAGAAAATTATTCACTTCATCAGTTATGATAGGAGGAATAACTGAAATCAACTCCTCATCTTCATCTCACACCTCAGCCTCCCATCTGTGCTTAAAATGGTCAACAATTACCTGCTGAATATCCTTCTGACTATCCTTCTAATTACCTTCATTATCTTTTATCTTATGAACAGCAGAAGCAGCCCTTTTAGCCTTAACACTAGCATGAAAAAACTTTGTGTTATTATCTCCTTCCTTCAACCATTTGATATTACCTTTTTGTTGCCAATACATCTTTTCCTGAAGAGTAGCTTTGTTAAGATCTTCTCTTGCATTCTGCGGCCATAATATATTCTCAGGAGAGGGATGGACTTCAAAAGCATACTCCTTCATAAGAACATCATCTTCTAGATCACTCATATTTTGAAAAATGTTTTTGAAAGTAATTTTATTCCAATTAATCAAGGCTTCTTTAAGTAGTCTTAACTTCTGAGAAAATTTAGACATTAGAGACCCCTGAACTCGACAATCCCATACCTCTTTAACAACTTGAGAAAAACTATCATGAAACATCCACATTTTTTTAAATTTAAAAGGCTTAGGATAAGAGTCTTGAGTGGTTGAAATAGACAACAGTAAAGGAGAATGATCACTACAAGACTTACCTAAATGAGAAATACTAGTTTTGGAAAAAGAAGATTTCCATTGCAAATTGCAAAGGCCTCTGTCAAGCCTGGCACATATAGCATCTTTTTCTATTCTCATATTAGTCCAAGTGAATCTAGATCCACTATACCCCATATCAAACAATCCACACTGATTATAGCAGTCTCTGAAGTCTTCAACAACTTGGTGGTTAACTTCATTACCACCTTATTTTTCTAAAATCATGATTCAACATCATCATTTCTAACACTAAGTCCCAAGGACTATATGGATTTGTTCTTAAATCACTTGAAATCGTCAAGGTTATCTAAACCCAAAACATAATCAAGTTACTTAGTCATTCTGATTTCCATAGATTTTATTTATTTATTTATTCACAAGTCATACTACTTAGTCACCTAATCCCGTAGATGAAACAACAAGCATACCAGGTAAGATGCAACTAAAGTCATTAACACCTTATAATCATCAAACCTACACATGATACATCTCACACAAGCGTAGGGTGCCCTCACCTAACAACCTACACCAAAAATACGATAGTGCTAGCTAACACTACTAGAACAAATGCAGCAAAATAAGAATGGCTATTAACATAGCCGCTCACCAGCTGAAAGAGCAAGGCACAACGTGATCAAAACCTCGACTTTACCATCAAGGTACAAATCAAAACCATCATCAGGAAAGCCTGACTGGATCTAACTAACAATGACACCTAAAGATCCACTACCGATCTCACCACGTCACACCCTAAAGGAACATTGAACCTAAAGCTCTGATACCAACTTGTAACGCCCCGACCCGGATATAAAGGTTATTAAAGGACTAACCTGATCCGGTTCGTATGTTAATTGTGAAGTGCAATGAAACACCCTATATAATGTTTCTAATCTAATTTTAATAGTATTTAACGTTACACTTATTAGCATGCGTGTTAAATTTATAATTACTATGTGATGTGACCCAAGGGGAGTGCCCCCAAGGTCAAGTAAATAGAGCTACTAATCGTAAAGCAAGTAACTACTTACCTATACAACGCTCTCAAAATACGTAATGACATGCAACCTGCCGTAACAAAGGAGGGATGTGAGCCAAATACTCAGTGGGAACATATACAAATGCAGCATAGAAGTGAACGGAATAAAGGAATACTCACACGCTACACTACATGCATGTGAAAATACGTATATATCTACATATATACATTTAAAAATACATGTGCCAATGGATTTAACCATTTTTATTACAAAAACGTTATTTGGTTCCATTTGGCCTTCCTAGCCTTACAAAATAGTCATTTTGTATTATCATACTTCGAAAACTAGCACTTATTCCCATTAACTCACGCATAGTCAACATATGTCCTTAGTTTGGGAAACCTTTCATTTTCATTTAGAGCATTTATTTCTCCACATTCAATTAATTCACGCCCGAGTTATTTAACCATATCATAAGACTTTCATCAACACACGCACACATCATGTTAGAAAACTACCTTTTTTCCCTTTCGAAAGCCTCATATAACACACGCTTGTGTATTTTATGGTTTGAGCCTCATTAGGTAGCTTAATCATCATTAAGTTACCTTATTTAATCATTTCATGTTACCACATGAACCTTAAACATTTAATGCGTTATTCTTGCATAAATAAATTAATGGATCAATACCATCCATTTGTGCCTCTTTCATGAATATTCAATTCATTACTTAGCATTATTTGTAAGGATTTCGCCAACAAACACCCACGAACTTCGTGGCCTCACACCACCGGTCTCCGCCGCCATATACTACTGCAGTTGGTTTGGGGTCTTTCACCACTAGGGACAGCATAACCCTCCTTAATTATTTATCCCGGAATCATCCAATATAATTATCTTACCAATGTGTTCAATATTTTCATAATGTTCACATCAATTTGCCTTTTTCGAGCCGAGGCTAAAGCCTTGGACTTAACCGTCCATTTTTCCACTATTTATTTAGGAAAAATCATTATATTCCATTAATGTCCCTTTTTCTCACGCACTCATTGATGTTTATCCCGGAACTTATTTCCGCTTTAAGGACTTAAATTATTCTTTCCAAATTAGTGCCAAAGCACTCTTTAGTATTTTATTTCATAAAAACATCACACTTTAAGTAAATTACTAATTTAACATTTTTCTTTACCAAAACGTGCAACCTTATCCTTTTCAAGTATTATTTACAAAAAAAACTCCTTTCATGTTCCAAGCTCAACACTTAGGCATTTTACTCATTAAAACACTTATTCAACTTCTCACTTTGTCAAAACTACACATTTTGCATTTGAACCCTTTTTAATATATAAAATCACGATTTTTACATATTAAAGTCTTATTTCTCATATTTAAGCCTACACACTTTAATTATGTCTTTTAACAACTTTAAACTCATTTCGTTAATATTCAAGCATTTGACAATCTTATCTTTCAAATGTTACACACTTTAATTATGACTTTTTGTATAAAGACTCATACTTAGTCATTTTATTCACACTAAGTCTTTTAGACTTTTATTATTTACATTTTTACCCAAAATTTGCAAGAAGACTACACTTTCACTTATTTATACTTTTAACCCCAAAACTTAGTTTAACAGACTAAATAGTACACTTTGTAAATAAAACTCCATTTGCTCATTTCATAATGATTCATCAACATTAAATTACTATATTAATCTCATAAAAGGGCATATAGATACCAAGTGTTCTTCACATCAAATAAATTATTTATTCACCTTAAAACTTGAGTTTAAAATATTTTATTTCATAAAATATTTGTGAATAGTGGGCTAAAAACTATCCATTTTTAAAACCCATCCAATCCTTCATTTTAAGTGCCCATTTTTATAGAAAAAAATGAGAATAATACTAATAAGTATATTAGTGTATTTATAACCTTAATCAAATTATTTTAAGCTCTACATATGTAAAAAAATCAAGCTAAACATAGATTTACTACAAGACCCATTTCAAGGAAAGAAAATCTCATTTTCTTTTAAACTATATCTTGAAATCATGTAGTATTTAATCTTTAATCTTGGATGATTATTTCTACACACCTAATATCAACAAGATACAAAAAAAAAACTCATACTAAAATCATCATCAACTTAACTTAGTAAGAGATAAGTATTTCCCACCTCAAAATGTCCTTAAATAATGGTAGGGAAGGTGGGTGACTCCCCCACCTCCAAAGGTGGCCCTAAAGGGAGTTAAAATATTCCCCTCTTCAAGATCCCAATTAATCTTCAAGCTCTATGAACTACTCTTTCTTTTACTATGATAAACTCCTTTTAAAATCACGCAACAAGACTTCCTTTGAGCTCTAAAAACTTATCTCAAAATCTCCTATGAGTTGTCCCAACTTTGAGAGGTGTTTTAATAGAGTTTAGGGACCTCTAATGTGGTGTTTTGATGGTGGAAAAGTGGTGGCAAAGAAGGACCACGAATTTGGAAGGAAGAACAACTCTTGCAAGAGCTAGAAGATGGAGATATAATCTGAAAATGTTTGAGAGTTTTGGCTCCAAGTATTTCCCTCCCATTTATCTTACAATGGAAGCTTTCCACCCTTGACCAACAAACCCAAGGTTTTGAATGCCCCAATGGGTGTAATTTGGTTTCCCAAGATCTGTATAATAAGTCTTGAAAGTGACTACACATTCACCAAACATGTGATCCCCAAGATTCATTTGAAAAATGCCCAAAAACACCCACAAAAGTTGATTTGTGTCACTTTTGGTACAAGCCCAAAAAAAATTCTTTTCTTTTTTTGAAATTTTTAACTAAAGAATCATATTCCTTGCATTTTTTTGGCTAAAAAATCATATTTACAATAGTCGTTTGGTCTCCCGGATTGTCCTATACAAGGCGCGCAAGAATCGGGACCTCCGTAAAAAAGTATTTTTTTTCGATTTTTCTCTTCATAATAATATTCCTTATATTTTTGCGAGTCAAAAAATATATTCACAATATTTTTTTGACCTCCCGAGACGTCCTAAACAATTTGCACAAGACTGGACTTTCGCTGTATCGTGCGTCGTAAGACAATTAGTACACATGCTTGCGTAGCATTCGTTGCTTGTCCGAATCGCACGAAACTTAACCAAAGTGCTTAAAATAATTATATGAACTCAAAATAAAACTCGTGCGAACCATGAAACATAAAACTATCTCGTTTAACCCATATTGCGATCTTTTGCTTTTCGTACCATTTAAATGTCGCGTCGTATTAACCTTGTCCGTGTCGCATCCGTTCCTTGATATTTTTTCCTAAAACTTAATGGACATCCTAGCCAATACTATTAGAGATTAAATATGCATTAATACGATACATGCATTGTTGGATTTGTTTTTGTTTAAACCATTTACGTAATATGTCACCTTACGTATTACTTGACGTGTTACACTTCGATTATTTATGCCTCCAATTTTTCTTTAGAGAAAACACTTCAAATAACGTTAAATACCTATTTTCTAGGGTGGGGTATTACATCTCCAAAATGTGATATACTTCTCAAAAACCACTGTGAGGTTTTCAATGGCTTCATAGAAGAAGAAATTATTAAGGCTACCATTACCATATTGGAAACAATTAGAAATTTGTTGATGGTGAGGATTAGGAAAAACAGAGACAAGAGGAAGAACGGTGTGAAAATTTACAAGAGAATACAAATTAAGGTCGGGAAAGATAGGTATGACAGCACTGCTTACATATGTGAATGGTCTGGGGGCAAAATTTCAGGAATTTAGGCCAAATATGCAATACGTGAACATGTAAAAAATGGTTCTCTTTTTATCTTTACAATTGAATCTTGCTTACTCATATAATAATTAGGATTAACAAGATTAAAATTAAAAAGAAACGAGGCTTATTATAAGGACTAATATTTACTTGCTTTAAGTATTTGCAATTTGGGGTAAATTTCACAAAGTTGAATCTATATCATATAACTGTATTTATCATTTTCTCTAGAAGAAGTCTAAATTAATACTAATTTCTTTTGTAATCTTGTTCGTCAGTTGTTGTGATTTAACTTGGCAGGGATCTTGTCCCTTACCACACTTAAACCTTTGTTCCCCAAATATGTTTCTATCATTTTAAAACTTTGGGAACGCAAAACTGGAAATATCTCACCCTCCCAAATAAAAATAAGAAATATTCTCTTTTTACCTTTATTTAGTAGTTGTAGGTGAAGTTGTTTTCTAAAGATCAACCCCTTTTCATTTGCAACTTCCTCGTATAGTGAACAATCAAGCATGTCTTCGACAAAGCAAATCTTGTAAAAAAAGTTTGTCCTAGAAAGATACTATCATCATAAGCACAAACACAACTAACTAACCTAAATGGATCACATATAAATCCAAAAAAGATATGTACACAACTCTCAATCCAAGTACACCAATATATGATCAAGATCACATCGTAAAATTTAACTACCAAGGGCAAATCAAGCCTTGAAAATAGTAAAGAATGTAGGAGGGTAGTGTACTAGGGTCTACAAAAAATTATAAATGGGTGAGGCGTGACTCACTCTAATGAAAACTATCTATAAGGTAACAATATTTTAAGAACAAGAGCATCGACAAAAATCAACTTTTCCAATATAATAATGAATTTTCTAATTATAAGGAATGAACAACTAATGATTTAGTACAACTTTTGACAATAAAGTAAAGAAATGAACCCTGGAGAGCAGTAATTCTTTAAGAGCATAGAGGTAATCACCGCAATCTCTCGGAGAGAGTGGAAAGAGAATATTCCATTGAGACAATTTATACAGCACAAAGTGCTATTGTATTAATTATTCTGATTGTTGTAACAATGCCCCAAATCCTCTATTTATAGTAAAACATTAGGGCTGACATGGCACATGCATGCCAAAGGGATATTCCCATGTGATAAATATCTAAAAATAATTTTTTTCCTTATTACTATTTGTCATTGTCTATCATGATATGTCTGTTGTGAAGTGACACTTGGTGTAATAGTGGGGAAAAAGGTGATCTTGTCAGTCATGATGCCAAAAAGTATTATTTTGTTTGAAATAAAAATTTCTTGTTGAATAAGTGTTGAAAACTTGCGAGTAACCTTGACGGTCACTCCCCACTTGAAGTGTTAAAATGTCTTGTGAGCAGGCAAGTGACAACTCATTGTTTTGTAATGTGTACCATGTAATGTGTGAGTGAGTGAGAGTGACCTCTTGGGTAACTTACCTCAATATTATTTATTTTCCCAAGATATTGAAGTGGTTGAGCCTTAGCTTGATCAACAACACTAACCTCTAGACCTCAAAATTAAAATTCTCAACGGGTCCCAACTGTCCATTTGCTCGAGCCCTACTTGCTCGGCTAAGACTTGTTGCCAAGTAAACCTATCAAAGATAACAAAATAGGGTATTAGTGAGGTAAGTACTTATCCACTCATTTTTGTGTTATTGGAATGAGTGCTCGCAATTTACTTCACTGGGCGGTCAATAGGCAGCTCATGTACTTGTTCTTATTCTAAGAGCTTTGTGACTTGAGTTTGCTCACGCAGCCCCCATACTGGTATTACTCATATAACTTCATATGACCAAAGGGTTTGCTCAGGTACTTATTTCCATGTCACTTAAGTGACTTCTCGTAATTCATTTCCTTAGGCAACCAAGGGATTACTCGTGTGCTTGCTCTTATTTGAGATATCTGTGACATGGGGCTGCTCACGTAACCTCTTTACTAGCATTACACTCATAACTTATAGGATTCAGAGGGGTTGCTCGTGCACTCATTATTCTTTTGAGGAGATTCACTTATTCCCCATGTGGTTTAGGGGTTGCTCAGGCGACCTCTTTTCTTGGGCATTTATCATAAAACTCTCTAGTAGCTGAAGGATTGCTAGTGTACTTGATCCTCTTTGAGGGCTCTATCACATGGGGTTACTCGCACAACTTCCATACTAGCATTTATTATATTGCTTCTCAAATGCAGAGGGACTACTCTTGTACCCTCTTATGCTAGATGTTTTGTGGTTCCTTGTGAAACCTCCCCACTTCTCCATTATTGCCTGAATAGTGGGGTTGCTCGTCACTTCCTCATCTTTGAAGAGGTACATACTTTAGCACTATATGCATTACGTTTTAGGAAGTTGAGGGGATACAAGCGAACAAATATATGTTAGATAGATTGAGAGGTTAACCATGCAACCTCCCTATCTCTTTATTATTGCTCACTTTACCTTTAGGGAATTAAGGGGTTGCTCGTGTACTGCTGTACATTATCTCCCTCATACAAAAGTCTCTTTTTTTGCAAGAGAGTTATGTAGGCATAATCTGATTAATATGAACATTTTCATATGTTTTTACTTTTGTTGAGAATAACAACCTCAACATGCTTTCTCATGCATCTTTACATTGTTAAGTTCCCATGTGCGCCATGTGTTGCTTAGGGAAAAACTCACAACTTGTACTTTGTTGTTTGGGGACCCCTCTACAGATAATAAAAATCCTAGAAACACACATAGACCTCTAATGAACAAACAAAATGATCATCCATAAAATCACATAAGATCAAAATAGGATATATACAAAAGGGTTATGTAAAGGTAAAAAAAATCTAAAGTAGTAGGTACAAACATAAAATGAGAAATTAGATAAACACATGTACCAAAGAGCAAACCAATATGTAACAAAATAGGTGACCGTGCACACAGGCAGAAAACATTATCATGAGGAACGGTTGTCATGCATATCGTGCCAAATGCATTCGTGCGTACAAAAATAACCAGTGTACTCGGTCAGAGATGAATAATCCAGTAAAGACAATGTATGAACCCTAAAAGCCAATATTTCAAAAATATGATATAAATTAATGCAAAAACATGTAAAATCATTCATGTATGACTTATAAAGAAAATTTTTGATATAAGATGTACAAAATTAAAAATTCACACACACGCATATATACATATATCATCTCTAAAATGAAAATTTGTGATAGTGATTAGGCATAAATGACAAACTTGATTTGATAAAAACAATTCTTCAAATCTTCATAAATGCATAGATTAAGAACACATTCAACACAATCATCAATCAATTAAACATATAAGGTTTATAATTATTTTCAAATTAATATAAGCAACTTCGTATTTCAATTAAGGTATGATATATAACAACGATGGCTTACAAAATCAAATAAATACCACTGTTCTAAAAAACCCGCCTAGGCACGCCTAGGCTTAAGGCTTGGGAGAAACGCCTCGCCTTACGCTTTTCACGCCTTATTCCGTGTTAAACCCTTAAGGCGCACTTTTTTCTAAAAACAACAATGATTTGGTGAAATGATGTCGCCTTTTAAAGAATTTGTTTACAAACCGGACCATTATCTCATCCAAAATAATCAAATAGTATTTTAATTTGCATATATTCAGACATATTTTTATGATTTATGCAATTTTTGTATTTTAATTGCCTTGTTATGGTTAAAAAATATTAAAATATATTAAGAAGGCCTAAACGCCTTTTCACGCCTTATTACGCCTAGGCCCGCCTAGGCTTCTAAGGCTTAAGGCTTGGCCTCCACGCCTCAATCACGCCCCGCATTTTTTAGAACCTTGATAAATACGCATAACTAAGTCATAAGAAATTACAAATGATGCTAAATTTTATTGTTACATCAGTATCCTTTCAAGATCTCATCAAATGGTAGTTTTTAACCATAAAAATCCCTCGATCATATGTTGTTTTAGTTTTTCAAATGACAAACTAAAACAACAATTTTCCTTTGAAAAGTTATGGCTCTATCTTGTATTTATCGTCGGATAAGCACTTGGCTTGTGGCTCTTTTCAATATTTTGACTTTTTATCACGCATTTCCTTTTCAGATACCTAGATGACACATACCTAATGATACTTAAATTCAAAATAATGTGTAATAACTCTAATGGTAGCCCTTGTCAATGCAGATAAAATAATCCTTATTCATGTCCAATAACTATAAGACATACAAATATGACACATGGACCGAAGAAACTTTCAAAACCAATAAGAGACATGACTAAGTCAATCACTAAAAGAAAAAATCACATACTATAGTCATATGTATCAAGTGATACGCAAGGGCTAAAGTAGTGTGAAATCAACACTAATGATTTCAATAAATTTGACTATCATTATTCTTCAAATGAATTCAAACCTAACATTGACATTATCAACATTTTCAATTAAAATGGTTAAAAACATGTTTTAATAGTCATTCAAGTTAAGTCTATTCATCAAATCTCATGAATCAAAGGACTTAATCACGTAATCACAAAAAGAAATAAAGTGAAAAATATTTTGCAAATTTTGATAAAAGAATGATACAAATATGTACAAAAGCATATAAATGAAAAGGCATAAGACAAGTAAATCACACAAGGACAACAATACATTCTCATATAAAAATATAAACTAAAAATCGCTTTTGATTTTTCTCAAAATATAGAAACAAGAACAAAGCAAGAGATGCAAAAAATCTGTATATACAAATGAATGCAATCTCTCACAACAAATCCCAAAAAGAAAAAGAAAACACTCGCTCAAACTTGAAATAATGACACGACTAAATGAGTAAAAACACGAGTCACACAAACCAAATCTTCATAACACAATCACACATCAAAACATAGACTAAGATAAGATATAAAACATGAGCTAAGAATATTCTATCTATGACAAGCACCTGGCAACTCAATTGGGAAGGGGAACCTCTTCGATATCAATGAGAGGTGGAGGAAAACTTGAGGAAGACTCACCCTTAGATGTGGAAACACACATACCAACAACCAAATCACTTTTCTTCTTCCAAACACCCTTGAAATGGGATCTTGGTTTTAGTGAGAAACTTTGTCACAACATGAGGCTTAAAATTCACGTTACCTTATATTTTAAAACTTTTCTCACAAAAAATTATTTCACTCCAAAATTCCTATTTTCACGCAAGTGAGGAGGAACATAGAGAAATTTTCTCCGAAGACTAAATCCGTGTGGTCTAAAATCCAAGTTTCTCCTAAAAGTATTTTTCTTTTCAAAATTCCTACCAAATCCACAGTAAAATCTTTGACTTTAGTCACAAGCACATTCAATTCATGTTCTAAATAATCAAGGAATCAAATGGATTAATATCATGTGAAAGTGAACAAGCATGAGAATTCCTAAGCATGAATAAAAATCTCTAAGGTATCCGATTCTATGACAATGAATACACACATAAGGTTCACGGTGAACCACTTTAGGATGACTTTTAGGAACAATTATCGCTTTTATTTATTATTAAACAAATTATATCAAAATTTCCTTAAATGACACATTGTGGAGAAAAAAAGGTCAAAATGTAGGGTTAGGAAGGTCTTTTCAAACTTTCTTAACCTTTTTCAAAAAAATGACCATTGAAAATATTTTGGTTATTTTCTTTTTTGTTCAAAACACTTGGGGCAACAAACACATTTTTTCTCAAATCTTGATATTTCTCATTCACATTCAAAGAGGATTAATCCCTTCTCATTGGTTTATATGTTGAAATACTTTTTACAAAAGTTATGTTAGATTGAGAAGAACAAGGCGCAAATTTGTAAAAGCCTAAATCACACTTGAGACTTTTAGCTTGAGTTATTTCCAAAATCATTTTGTCAAGTTTATTTAAACGATATTCAAGATAAAATTTAACTTTTTTGACAAATCCAACTCATTTTTAGTTGAAGAAATTTTCTTAACAGAACCAAATTTAGACACTTAACACATTTGAAGTTCATTGTACACATTTTCAATTAATAAAAATAAATCATTCTTCTCTTTTTTAATCCACTCAAACTTTTCAAAAATACTTTTGCTTTGAATTTTTAGAGTTTTCAAATATTCATTTTCCTCTTTCAAAGTGTTTATATCTCTCTTTAAAATACAAGTCACGTCCAATAACTCAAGTTTTTTCTTTTAAACATGTTTCACCTTTTCTCTTAAGGCATATCTTTGAATGAAAAGTCAACTAGAATCATCAAGTTTCTCAATCAAGGAATTTGTTTTGTTTTCTAATAACTTTACTTTAGTATCCAATTTAATACTATTCTTTTGTAATTTGAGACACTTTTTTCACAAGCTTGTGATATTTCGGACTTAACATTTTGTCAATTTCATCATCATAATAATCATCATTCATGAGAGAATTTAAACTACCAGTACAAGTATTTTTATATGAAGAAGAACTACGATTCTCATTAATTTTGAAAGTTAAATATTTTGATTGTTCTATCCTCACACAAGTTCTATCATTACATGGACTAATATAATTAGGATAAATAAATTATGACATTCTAGAATCCATAGTCACTTCAAAAATATGATCAATTAGTAACATAAGCAAAACTAGCACAAGCAAGACACAAAATCACAAAGTATCACACAATGATCTAACTCGGGATGTTAAGACCAAAATGATCAACAAGGATCTGAACCCAATTAAAAATGTGAAAATTATGTATGCTAATGTCCTATAGGGAGTAAATGGGACAAAACTCATCATTAATGGCCAATTGAAAATTTGCTTGTTTAAACATGCAATAACAATTTATTTGCATAATAAAATTTAAACTCATACTCACTTTGGAAAATTATTAAACAGTTAATCTTATAATTATTAAATCCAATTTTATGTTTAATGTAAGTGTTATGAGATCAATTTAAATTCAATTCAAAAGACTTTTAGTTCAATTGCAACTAAACAAGATGAGAAATCTATCCCTAGATTCAATTAGATCCAAATTCAAGTTAATTTGTGATTTAGGTGAGACATAGTCAAATTAGTTCAATTCGATTGTCATTATGTGAGATTTAATTATCTTAACAACCTAAATAAATTATAGACTTGAAATTATGTGAAGTCGTGCATTATGAGTAATAGAAATTTTGAGAATAAGCACAACACTAAGATATACAAAAAAAAAACACTTAGGGAAAAAAACTCATGAAGCTACAACTAATCCACTAGAAACAAGAAGATTTTTACAAGAGATCATATATTTAACTAGCTTAAACTCCCATTTACAAGCTCTTTTAATCCTCCAGTCCTCTAAACTCCACCATATCTATTGGCTCTCAATCATGCTTTTATAAAACTTATAAAGAGAGAAGATTCAACTTTTATAAGCTTTTGCACACCCACTTTGGAGAATTCCACTAAAACTCCTCGGATATTCCTCTTGTTCACCTCTCAAATAAATATATTCAACACTAAATGATAAAGGAAAACTTTTCAAAGGTTATTTTAATGAATCAGCCAAAAATCTCTCACAAAATGTTTCAATAAAAGTGGAAAAATCAAATATCATCTTGAGTTTTTAGAGAGATAAAGAGAAGCTCTTAGATGTAAAAATTTTGTAATAGGAAGTAAGAGTTCTAATTTGAAAATGTAGCCAAAACCCTTTTTTATAAAAAAGAAATTCAATTTTCCTGCTACAATGAAGTCCGTGTGCACAGAGCCTTATTATCTTCCGCGCGATCACAAAAAAGGGCGAAAAATGAGCATACTGATCAAATCCTTTAGTATGATTGAAAATATTGTATGCACGCGGTGTCATTTTTCCTCGTACGCATGCCTTACCAGGCAAAATTACCAAAATGCCATTTTGAAGGAATTTTCAAACTAAATGATTTCAAATTGCTCTTTTGCACATGTTTGAAAAATGTAATATTTTGATGAAACAAGTGCATAAATGCGTGAAATAAATACGTGGTGGCATCTTAAAGTGCATCGTGCGTTATATAGTATATCCGAAAAAGTTCAAAAATGCATTGGAGTCTTTTAGTCGATAAAGTGATGCAATGCATGCCGGCTCGGACACGAATAGAAGCATATATAGAACTTAATCATATGAATACACAACAAATACCATGGATATATTCCTAAAATAAAGTAAAAAATTCTTATACGTCTGACAAATAAAATTGACACGAAATAAGATAAGAAATACATCTCTACGTGTTCACCTAGACCCTCTATTAACCTCATTTTCTTCACTTACTTTACTACCGAAGTTGCTACATGACACATTTTCTTGTCCAACATTCACATATTGATGGCTCCTATCATCAATTTATCATTGTTCTTCATTGGAATGCATCTAAACAGTTCATCATTGTCAAATCGCTCCTTAAAATTAACTATATCTTCAAAATTAACTCCCTCCGCATTTACAAAGCCATATTCTTTCTCTGCATCTTGAGAAAATTTAACCATTTCATGTACATCATTGCCAGTATTCAAACACCTCATCCCATAAATTAGTTTCTTACTAGTAAATACTTTATACCACAAATAACCAATGTTTTTACGACCAACATCATTCACTAATTCATTGAGTTCAATCAATGACATGCAATTTAGATCAAGTTTATCTATATGATCAACTAAACCACCTATGTATTCCTTATCTAGCCTTGTGTCCATAAAATGACCATCGTGATTCAATTTAATGGTGAATAGAGGGCTTCCAATAGCTGAGATTAAAAACATAAAAAAAAAATCATGTGTTCAGTTTAATTTATCCATGTTTAAAGGAATGAACGAAATCTGGTGTATGAACTTTAAAACACATAATGCACACTCAAAATAAATAAATAAATGTAAGATAGTCAGTGAAACATACGGTAAAGGTGACCAGGATCATCGTATGGATCATCATGCACCAAAATGGACTTTTCCATTTAATTTCAACAAGCAAAACCCTTTGACAATCCTTTGGAGGTCTGATTTTGGTGGAAATTTGGGTAATTGAAAGGTCGGGTGAAAGAATTGCACTTGGATTAGGGTGTCTATGGTTTTTTAGGTCTGATGATAGAATTAGGGCAACGGTTGTTGGAGAAATAGTGTAATGGATGAGAGTGCCCTTTTTTAAATGGACGTGTGCTAGTTGTGTGAGTGATTCCATCTAAAAATTAACGGATCATAACATAATGGGCTTTTAAAAACTGCCTAATATTTAAAGGGGTGACACGAGACAAAAAAGTGGTTAAAGTGAAATCGGCTAATAGTTAAGGGGGTATAGTTGTATTTTACTCTAACTTAAATATGTTATGGATTAAATTCCTACTAAATTGTTCAAAGGATTTCGTAACAAAATGAAACTATAGTATTTCTATATTGTTGGGGATGGAGGTGCATCATTTGATGAGGTTAGTTTGCAATCAAATGAGAAACTGGATTCTGGATGGGTAGGTTACAATTAGTTTGAATATTTATGAAATTGTTATGAATTTTACTATTAGATCATGTTTTATTGTTTAAGCATAAACTATTCTTCTCTAAATTTAAAATTTTAGTAATTTGACCTTAAGTGTTTTACAATTTACCATGTAATGTTACCTTATATCTAAATACCAATAAAAAAAATTAGTCATATTCATAAATCAATCTCTCATATGAGGAAAGCAAAGAGAATGGAAAAAGGTACAAATCTATCCTAAGGAGCTATGTTATTGTTTTATAAATTAATGAAATCAGAAATAAAAATTAAAAGGTATATATAATTCTAATCTTCTAAAATTTAATGAGTCATCACTGATTTAAGAATTAAATGAACAAAACTACACTCATGTTTATATTACATTAAAAAACTTCAATTTTAAAGTTTTCTTTAACCAATTAAAAATGTTGGTAATTCTCTAAATACTAAAATGATGTATGGAGTGTCAGTGTAAAATTGTATTTATAACAAATTTTAGGGCAAAGGGATGGGTGGGGACATAAGCACTTAATGTCGGTCAACATCCGCCTCTTTCGGACTCTGTAATTAAGCTAGAGTCTTGTGCATTTGGGGTTAATTAATTAATGGATTGGCCGTGATGATATTTTAAAGGAAAAGAAGGGTACAATAAATATTATTCAAGTCGTGTCTAGATCATCTCAAAGATTATGATTAATATTTATGGAATAAATTTACTAAGTGAGGATTAAATAGCTTGTGATAATTATTATACGTCGTAGTGAGTAATATCGATGGGATTATGCTATATCTCAATTGGGAGTCGCGTGTAGGCTATATTGAGTTCGAGATAGGAAATTTATTTAGAGTGACTCAAATAGAAATTTAGAGGTCACGATTGATTCTGAATGGACCGAAATAGGCAAAATGGAGTACCCGGTGTATTGATTGGGTCACGGGGCATTTTTAGATAAACCTGGCACCACATAAGGGCGTTTTAGTCATTTGGGAGTCTAGGGTTGAAAGAACTTTGAATTTAGAGTGTTATATTATTGACTTTATGGTAGAGTCTAGCGTTACAACAGTTGGGAGAGAGGAGAGACCATGGCAGAGGAAGAAGAGAGGATCCTTAGGCCATTCTACACCTTTTCCCATCACCGACGTTGTTGGAATCAAGTTCGGAGCAAGGGAATAATAACTCCATCATCTAATAATGAAAATTAGACCTACAATCATAAGGCAAGTGTTTATCTTACAAATTGTTTAGGATTCTATAATACCCATGATAGTGTAGGGTTGAAATTGCATAATTGGGTAAATTCGTCGGATTTATATAGGTTGTAATTCATAATATGGGGTAGGATTCATGTTAGAAATAATCCCTCTACATTAATATTACAAAATCTGAGATGACATGATAATCAAATTTAAAGAAATATGGAAATCTTGATGAACATACATGAACAATATCTAAAGTAGGGTTTTATGATTTATGGATATTAAATCTGTTTATGGTTAGATTTCTTGAAGATTTGATGTTTTATTTTCAATAGAAGCTGTTAAAATATTCCCAAGTAAGGTTTAGTGGATCTGGTTGGTAGTTTGGGACATTTTCTTAGAGATTTGATGGATTAAAAATGGTGAAAAATATAAATGGGATGAAGCTGTCAATTAAGGATCGATCGATCAATTTATGGATGTCGATCGATTAGTTTTGTCGATCGATCGACTAAAGCTAAAATAAGGTCTTTTATTTATTTGCGTAGTTTTCTTTATTGACAATTGGGGGGGAATTTGGTAATGTTGTATTAAATATATGAGGAGTTGGAGAATATCAGTAAACCTATAATTAAAGCCCGGCTTAGTCTTAATGAGGGTAAATTGGGATTAGAACCGATGAGAGTTAAACGATTGTGTTATGTATTGGGAATTTTCGAATCGAGTTACGGGAAGAGTAAACGATAACATAAGATTAATATCAGTAGGATAATGATGTGTTAACTACTGAAATTATTTATGGGATAACTAGGACCCTCCGGGTAGTGAGTGATACTTGAAAAATAAGAAAAGATTATTGACTATGAATCATTAGTATGTTGAGTATTCGAGAGATATATAAACTACGTACTGGATATATTGTGGGTTGTGTGTATACCTATACTGGAGATATATATAGGTTGTGTGAATACCAAATATGTGCTTGTTACATGTGTGAACATACTTATGTTGCCTGCTATCACGGGAGGTTCAGCGTAGTGTGCGATCCCACCTTGGGATGTTAGCGAGGTCTGGATGTGTGCCCTAGAACACAGAACTTAAGGCGTCTCACTATCTAAGAGTGATATAGTGGGACTGGTAGATCATTTGGGTACATTAGGTATGTGTGTAGCCCAAAGGCTTAGGACTATGTTCGCCTCCATTGTGTGTGTGTATTTGATTTACGGTTCGAGGTGACATTTTGAATCGATAGTCCTTGATTTGGTATGAGAGGTACATGGACTTGATAGCAGAGTATGCATGCATTACGGTGGTCATTCTAGGGGATGCTATATTTGTATATATATATATATATATATATATATGGAGAGGTTCAAAAGTGAACATCAAAGATGAACATTTTAATAGACATTAACAAAAAACACATAATAACCCAATTAATTTTAATTCTTATGTTGTAATTGGTCCGCGCCAGTAGCAACGAACACACGCGTGTCGATCGAATATTTTTTTACACCCCATATAACCCCTCCCCCCCCCCCCCCACCCCACCTCACCCATTGCCTAGACCTGTCTTTAATAATTTGAAATGAAAATCCAGATTTGGGGTTGTAATCTTCATCATCTCTAACATGGATCCATCTGGACTTCCACCACACCTCCAAATCCGGCCAGCATACCCCCTCGCCGACGATGATCAATGATACGAAAACAAAAGCCAAATCCAAAACATCCCGAACAACCACAATCTTGGGTAAACCCCAGAGCAGTTCAACTGGTTAGATCCAAAACCTCAGAGCAGTTCACCAGCACATCCCAAACTATCGATTGATAAAAATATCAACTGGTCATGGTGAGAACTCCAATTCCAGCTAAACCTCCTACAGAGATTCCATCAATTGTTCATGATTAAGCGTGTTCTGCGTGGTTGGGTTCAGATGGGGGAGGGGTAGGGTAGGTGTGTGTGTGTGTAAAAAAAATATTCGGTCGACACGCGTGTTTTCGTTGCTGCTGGCGCTGACCAATTATAACATAGGAATTAAACTTAATGGGTTGTTATGTGTTTTTTGTTAATGTTCATTAAAATGTTCATCTTTTATGTTTACTTTTGAACCTCTCCCTATATATATACAAGGATGATCATTCTACTTATGTCTAGTTAGGCTGGGTAGCATAGCTAGGTGGGGTTATTAGGAGACGTTAGGTGTGCATTATAGTTGAGAGTTAAGAAACTCAAGGGAGTGTGCGTGAAATTAACGTGTGTATCTAATAACTGCTTTTAAGTGCAGTTTAAATACTTGCTAAATGTTTTTCAAATATTTTGGGCTCTAACCCATGTCAAATCTATTTTTCAAAATATTTTGGGTGTCTAGCCATAGGGACGTCAAGCATGATGATTCATTCTAGGGATGCGTAGTTGTAGCACTTATGGAGGCATGCAGTACTTAAGTAGACGCTTTAGTTACTTCATTCTTATATTAGGATTCGTATTCAATATTTCATTTGCGTATGTTTCCCCTTCAGTTTATACATTATTCATAATTATTTTATCAGACTCTGTATTTAGATTCAGTTTCATTTCAGTTTACATATGATTTGGATGTTGGTTTTGGAGTCGATGGTTTATTCAGCATTTATAATTTATCTATTTTATCTTGCGATATTTGAGAGTTATATTATTGCGTGGATGAGTTATATTATTTTATTTATGCATGTTGTTAAAAGTTAATGAAAGATAAAATTTGGCATTGGCTTAATTTAACATAGGCGGTTAGTAATTTTAGAAAAAAAATCGACAATGATTCTAAGAATTAACCAAATGATATTCCTATTTGTTTTAGTAAATGATTGATCACCCGTGAATAAAATAGGTTGGGTGTCACAATTGGTATCAGAGCATCAGATTCTAGTGTCCATAGGATCTGTGTGGCTTACTACGATTTTAGCGTAGTGTTTTATTTATATAGAGCCTTATTATTAGGACTGTTGCATTCATGTTTACGTATTTGAGATTACATTCTTCTGCTATTATATTTGTATTGACTGTGAACTCATACAATTCGATCTAATTTCGGATGCCACGCAAGAGAGGAAAATCAGCTAGGGCAGCAACGAGAGTCAATGAAAGGGAAGCTCAGCAAGAGCCATCAGCACCATAGCCACAGCCACCATGGTACCCTATCGTATGGGATGTACGAGTGAACTAAACTTGTTGTGGTTAGTTATATACTTATTTTTAGTTAGGTTGGGTAGCATAGCTAGGTGGGTTTATTAAAAGACCTTAGGTGTGCACTATAGTTGAGAGGTGAGGAACTCAAAGAAGTGTGCGTGAAACTAACGTGTGTATCTAATAACTTCTTTTAACTGGGATTTAAATACTTGCAAAATATTTTTCAAAGGTTTTGGGCTCTGACCTGTGTTAAATCTATTTAATATTTTAAATGCCCAGCCACATGGACACCAAGCATGATGATTCATTCCATGAATGTGTAGCTGCAGCACTTGTGGAGGCATGCAGGACTTGAGTAGTCGCTTCAGTTATTTCATTCCTAGATTAAGATTTATGTTCAGTATTTCATTTGGGCATGTCGCCCCTTCAATTTATACATTTATTCAGATTTATACCGTCAAACACAGGAAGTCCTCTTCCATATGCACACCACGAACAACAAAACGGAATCCTCCATAGTAAACTGTCTCTTTTGGGTAAAGAATGATACTCGGTGCCAAACCAATGATCTCAAAGCATAATATATGATGAAACTTGGATCATAAAACTCTATGGATGTAAACTTTATGTTTTGTTAGAAATTAGACCATTAAAAATCACAACACAAATGGGACTTTTGGATAAGTATTTCTTCTCTCAAAAGTGTAGCAAAATGGCTCTCAAAAGTCTTTACAAAAAGTCCATTCACGCACTACTTAAAAGGGTGGTTAAAAAAATAGTGGGAAGATTTTAAAAAACTATCAAAAAATTGCTAAAAATCGTTGGTCGTTCGAACGACTCCGTTATCTCGTTCGAACGAGATTGCAGAAATAAAGTTCGTTCGAACGATAATACGAACGACACTTCTAGCGAGATTTCAGAGAAATAAAAAACAATCTCATTTGATATCTCGTTCGAACGACCTAGGAATCTCGTTTGAACGAGATTGAAATGCCATCCGAACGACATTTCAGAAAAAGTTATTTTTCTTGAAAGAATAAAAAAAATCATTTTAAACTTTGTTCAATAAAAAAATGACACCTAATAAAAATTCAAGTCTCTAAATATATCATATGCATTCATGCCTTTAAAGACTAAGGAAAATTGAAAGGTTGATGACGTTAAACATGGCACGAAAATCGGTAATAATGATATCTTCAATTTATATTTAACCGCTACGTCTTCAACTCAAACGTCATAGGCTTAAACATCGCAAACTTCTATCCTACGAATCAAATAGTTTTGTTCGGATTTAAGTCAACACTTATAAATTGACTCAATTAGAAATTTGTCCTTACAATATAACAATTGTTTTAAAGACACATGTCAAGAATTTTTTTATATAAAAAAGAGAGTAACATGTAAATAAATTTTTTTAATTTGTTTGGGAAAAGTAACGAGTAAATCATGTTTTTTTATAATTTTTGCAACTTGTTTTTCATACATTTAAATCCTTAACAATAACCATATAATATTGTCACGAGAGGTAAATTATCAGGAGATAATCATCAGGTAGATGATCAACTATCGCATTGTGAGATATTTTATGGATTATTAACTAGCAAAGGGGAGTCACCAGGGGCGGAGCTATTCAGGGATGAGTGGGGGCTCAAGCCCCCACGAGATATTAAAAAAATAGAAAATTAGGTATATAAAAGTAATTGATGTAAAAGTTTAAGTTTTAAATAATTGTCGGGATTTTTTATAAATAGTCTAAACTATTAACTCATTTATACCTAAAGCAAAGACACAAAGAAGCACCAAAACCCTTTCGTTCAACTTCCAAAAACAAAAACAAAAAAAACTTTACCCTTTTGTTTCGTGGTCCCATCCCATTTCCCCTAAACCGAGTTCCCTTTTAAACGCAGTTGCTGCTGCAGAGGGTTGCTTTGTCTTGTGTCGGTGGTGGCGGAGGTGGTCCCCTCTCCCTAACTTAGTCCTCTCTCCTTTCTCGGTCTCTCACCTGTTTCTAGACAAGGTAAATTTCCACTTTCTCTTATTATTTATTTGTTTTGTTTTTTTGTATATGTAATTTTTTCTGTATTAATTGTGTAACTTGTGTTTATTTTGAATATTAATATTCTAATTATATATTTATTTAGGGTTTCTAATTTTAGGGGTATTAGAATTAATGTTTAGAGTTGAAATTGGGGATATAATTTCCTCATGTTATGCTTTCAATTTTAGGGGATATTGATGTAATGTAATGTATTGCTATTGCTTTTTTCGGGATATTAATGATCGAATCAGTCAACTTATGGAGAGATTTTTAGTGAGTGTCAATTTGGAGTTTGAATTGAAATAAATTTGGGGTTTGTATTAATCAATTTGTAGATATAAATTTTGGGTTTGAATTGATGGTTTAAATTTGAATTTTAGGTCTAATTTTAGGGGATAATTATGGATATTGTTGGTTTAAATTTGGGACGAAATGTTTGTTTAAATATTTATTTCTCTTTCCATTAAATTAAATTAATTATGTTATTTTTATCAAATACTCAAAAATAATCTTAAAAAATTCGGCTCGAGAGCTCCCACTGCCGAACCTTCGGACATCACCGCTAAATTACCTCCCACTAAAGACAATTCCTAGCTACATTCCTAGGAGTCACCTTCATCAAATTCATCTTCAAAAGCAAAATTCATGACACTAAATTATAAAAATGAATGCGGAACAATAGTTTGTCAAAAAACGGACCAGAAAAACTATGTAGATACACAGAGATTTTTTTTGCTAATAATTAAGCAACTTTGTCGTATTTATGACCATGAGCAGTAGAATCAGCTATAGAGGTGTTTGTCAGCTATCTTGGATGCTGGCCCCTTAAAAGATATAAGAAAGAGACGTGGGCTTAGAGATAGATAAACTCATTAATGTTTCAGCATAGGCATATGTTGCAACACCCACATATTTCTCTTGCACTATTCATGTTTCATCAAGTTATGTGGTTGCCTCTTCACTGTGGCACTTGCCCCTTAATTATGAAAATCATAATTATAAAATGTAATTTTTTTTTTAAGGAACCTAATTTGCTTATAATAAGTAATAAGAAAGTAATCCTCCATTCTAGATGCTATGTTTGGATCTCAGATAATTTTTAAATTAAAATATCTTTAAAAGTACATTAAATAAAAATACATTTTTTCCTCTTCGAGCGTTATCAATATGCTTATTTTCGGTTAGTAAAAATCACTGCAATTATCAAATAGAATGCAAGAAAGAATTTAAAATAATTTGGTGTAGACTTTTGCATGAACCAAACTATTTTTCAGTACTGATGGGATAAATATAGACCTACTGCCAAACTGAGCCAATTTATTTTTCACTTAGTCAGTGTTATAGAAAACATTAAGAAAATTATGTTTTTGGTTTTGAAGAAACTAAATACTTATAGAAAAGAATAAGCCATAGCTTTAATACTTTTTATCTTCATGTTTTTACAGATGATTCTTATTTTAACGTATTTTTTGATAAATATTTGTTTCAGTACACCTTAACCTGTTTATTCCAAGAGCCTCATAAAATAAAAAAAGCCATAGTGATGTGCTTAAAATTTACCATATTTGGACGGTTCATTTGTTTAAAAATAATGAAATCACAGAAACTCTCAAATTGTGTATAAATAATTTATAGATGTTTTGGGCTTAATCGGTAATTTTTTTTAATTACCTAATTTATAATATATATATATTAAAGGATGAAAGATTTTAATGGTCAAAAAAATATGTTTGTGGTTTAGAATAAAAAAATATTAATCAATGATTAAAATATAAAAAAAAACTCCAATAATTTATTCATGATTCATTTGTCTCCTTTAATTTGTGTTCCTGTTCTGCTTCGATAGATACCAAATATAAAAGTTGAGAAAAACAGAAATTATTCACATGGTCAATGCTAGTGCTTCATTTACAAGACCAAATTAATGCAAAAGTGAGATACGTATCCAAATTACCGGAAGAGATGCCACTTTTTGTATGTGCAAGGTTAAAATAAATTAATAGTTTTATCATAAAACTACAAACCGAATTGATTAGTTATGTCAGGATTGTCAGATTGTTTTTTTTAATTTTTGAAGATAGTTAAAAAAAAGATTGAACACAAATTTTTGAAGAACTTAAGCCAAATATCGTGCATATCCTAAGGACGAACAACTTCGTGACGAATTGTATGATGAAAGAGTATGAAGAAGTTCCTAAAGAGCTGCGTAGGATGGTGGATAGAAAAATGGAGGAAGAAGGCTTCTTTGTTTAAGTGTTGTTGCTTTGTTTATGGTTGTCTTTCTGATTTCCTGTTCTCACCAAAAAAAAAAAAAAAAAAATACATCTTCTATTCAAACTGAACTAATTGAATATATATATATATATATATATGTGCAGTGAACTGGTGTAACTTCTAGTCAATGGTAGAGGTATATCCACCAAACGAAGTGGCATTGAGTTTTACAAGTTCACCTATATAGTTAACCACGCAAATACATCTTCTATTCAAACTGAACTAATTGAATTGCAACTTTAGCCAGCTCCGCACGTGTGGACACTAAACTCACCTACAGGCTTCACTTCATAGCAATGTGAAAAGGGTAGGGTCTGTCGGAGCCATTTATTCCTTGGTGTGAATTCTCGATATTTCAAAAGTGTTGGTGGAAAAGTGATTGACTGCTTTTAGAGACACAAAGCTTTCTATCGGAAGAGCACGTCACGAGAGTGATCGATGATTATTATTATTATTATTATTATTATTATATAATATAATAATAATAATAATTATTATTATTATTAAAAGGTTTTGGAGAAAGAATTTAATTTAAAGTGTATAAAAATAAAATATTTTATATAATTTTATAAATTTATTCTATGTACCAAAAACATATCATTTGACAATTTATACAAAAAAATAACAAATTTTTAAATATCCATAACTTCAAATCTACAAATTTAAAATTTATATATTTGAAATTTGTTCATCGAGATCTATCTAACTACACTCATATTTGATATTTTTTGACAAAAAAATCGAAACCGATAACCTTACTATTTCACTAAAACTTCCATTTATTCCAGCAAAAACTTCATATTTCCCTTCGAACACTATATTTTTTTCCAACGAAAAATATTCTTCTCCAGTGCTGACAATGGTGTCGCTGGCGCGAACAAAAAAAATGAAAGAAATAGTCGAAGAGAGAGAAAGAGAAACAATCCGGCGAGAATTTTAACGGTCTCCAACGAGGATTTCGACGTTCCGACGATGATTCTGGTGGGTGGGGTGGAGGTGGGGTTATGTGTTTATTTTTAGAATGAGTTTTAAATGAGTATGACGAAGGGAATAAGTATAAATACATCTTTAACTAAAACGAATGAAATTATCTGTTTTGTATACTCCTAACTCTAAAAGGACCATACAAATAAGTGTTATTGTACCACAGGTACCAGATTTATAAACCTGAAAATCACTGTCCTACAAATTCCAATATAGGAAGAAACATGACATTGACATTAATTATCTATCTATCTATCTATCTATCTATCTATCTATCTATCTATTATTATTATTATTATTATTATTATTATTATGTCCATTAGTGTGATTATCTCAACTCAATGTTACTTTTTTTATGAATTAGTTCCGTTTACTAAGTATGTAGTTCAACAGGTCATATCATCTTTTTTTTGCTCCAACAGGGCCTATAAAAAAAAGATTTTTGGTCCAATAAATCCAATTTGTAAATATATAGTGAATATTCACTATGTATAAATAGGACCTATTGGGAACAAAAATATTATGATAAGACCTATTAATATATATCTTATATAAATAGGACTTATTTGTCAAGCTCTCTTTTTTTATATACGAAGGGTTAACTCAATGCAATTTTCTCCCCAAAAAAACTACTATTTCATATTTTTTTCTTAATAGAGTCTCACAAAGACGCAAAGACGAGACTCAATTTTTAAGGCTTATAAAATATAAAGAAAAACATGTCTTATTAATAGCAATCAAATTACAACTTTCCTATTTATCTTTTTTTACAAGCGCAAATTCCTAGAGCGAAAGTTATCTATTAGAAAAATGAAAAAGATATCCGCCATCAACACAAGGAATCATATAATGTACTAACAAACTTTGCAAATAAGATATCCGTAACAACTCACATATTTTTCATATGTGTTGATCAGGTCCAAATGTCAAGATATGTCGGTCATTAAAATTAGAATACCATACTCAACATGTAACAGAAATTATAAGACAATTAAAGAGTTTTTCAAACAAAAATATGAGATGAGATCAAATCCAAATAAAACATCCATCCACAACAATGAAATCATTTTCAAATGCTACCAACGATAGTTTCAAAATAAAACTATAAAGAAATTTGGAATCCAAATACTCACCAAATTCAATATATGTCTCATAAATAAAATGGTGGAAATTAAACTAATGCATAAAAGTAAAGTTCAACTGCAACTCATTTTACTACAACTTCATGTAGTTTACAGTAACCTAAACTAAAATATTAGTTCACATTGATGGGTCAACCACAAAAATACCAGCTACGTGATACCAAATAGGGCTACCTGAACCCACTCATAAAAAGTGCAAGATGAAATAGATTTCACAATATAAACTTTTTAAATAACAATAATCAAGTATGGGATTAAAACTAAGTATCCCAATACCCACATATGTAACCAAACATAAGTTAACTTACCTAAGATGAGAGCTTCCAACAATGTTCGCATTCAATTAGTTCAACGAATGCACCAATCAATTTTTAATGTTAGTATCATCTTATTTTATTTCATATTTGTTTATACCAAATACATATGAATTACACAAATTTCATTATCCAGTTTACAAGTTCAATATCACATTTCAACAACTTACATAGTCAATTATTCAAGTTTACGTGAGATTTCATCAATCTAAAACATATATCAAGTTAAGCATACAGAATAACAATTTTAAACAGCATATTTAAACCTCTAACCAATATTCATATATTAAAAATTTCATAAGCATTAATATATTTTTGGTGTTCATGTCTGATTATCATATTATGTTAGTGATTTTAACATCACCATCGTAATCCCATAACATAACTCAATTCTCCAAAAGCATGCAATGTTACAAGTGTTGAGTCATTTTTCAAGTCATTTACAAAAAATAGAATAAATTAGGTTTCATTTTTCCTAATTAAGTTTCTAGTCTAAAAATTTACGTGTGATTATGGTTTAGGCATCATTTAATCCATATAAATTTAAGGAGAAAAGTAGATAACATTCTTGTCTTAGATTGAATTTTAAAAATCTAAAGTTGAGTCAATGTTCCTCATTAAAAATCTCACAATTTTGGTTCTTGAAGCAATCCAAAATTATGAGTGAAAGTTTTTCTAATTTGGGGGTGGAGGTTAGGTTTAAGGGTTTAAGAGTTATTTTAAGAGGTTACTGGATGTTTACGGAAGTTTTTTGGGTGAAAATTAATTTGGATGCATCAAAATACCCTTAAATAGCCCTACTAGGCTGCTACTAAGCAGCTATAGCAACCTCAACCCCTCTTCACATACACACTTTTAATTCGAGATTAACTTTTTTTAAATTATAACCTTGGTGCCCAATAATGCTAAAATAACTTACAAGTCCCTAGGGTTTTAACTTAAATACTAAGATACCACATAATTAGAATAAATATTCATTTTATTTATTTATTTAATTAGCACAAAATTAACAAAATTCATTTAGATTAAACTTTTCTCATTTAATTCTAATTCCAACATCTGCTATTATTTTAATTCAATTAATTAATTGAATAATTCACTCAAAATTATGGGTCTCACAATTTCACTATTCTAGCAATTTTCAGACAATTAAACTGGAATGCAGTTGTTATTAGTTAGTGGAACTAATTACAATTTAAAAAATAAAATATACTACGAGGCATAAATTGAAATTTTATATTTTTATTTGTAATCCAATTTAATTATATAGTCTTGGGTTCCTGGTATAGTCCTTATTAAAAAAAATAAGCTCAGAATTCTCCCATTCCTTAAACTCCCTCAACTTTCCTTATTTTTCATTGTATAAACGTTTTTGGATACAGAACTTCATTCGAACGAGGACTCCTATCATTCAATTTTTTTTCAAGACGAGGTAAATAATTTCTTAGCAGAAGTCGGCATAGGATGTGAGATTCGCAAGAGGTACTCCCATATGAGGGACCGTTCCAATGAGGGCATATTTGGATTTAAACGATAGACTTATCCCTCAAGGCATGTGTTTTAATTTCAGTCTATTATATTGCATATATAAATTACTTCCTAGAAATGAATCTTAGTGCAAGATAATAATTTTTCACAATACTCAATATCAGAGAGAGAGAGAGAAAGAGAGAGCAAAAAAAGCTTTAAGTAAGGAAAGTAAAGAAATAATTCTTTAGAAAGAAAAAAGGGAGAGAAGACACTTCTCAAGTTCTTCAAGATCCAAGTCTTGGTAGGGTGTCCACATGCCTTTCTTTCTTCGTAGGATGATATAATGGAAGATCTTTAGTGGGTCTACATCTTCATCAAATTATGTTCTCCATATTAGGTCACTTACAAGATCTTCAAATGTACTATGAAAAAACCTTGGATCTTGTTCTCTACATCAACAAAGTTTATTTTTCATTTTGTATAATCAGATGAATCAAAGATATCTGAGAAACATAAATTTTTAAATTCACTCCCATCAACTAGTATCAGAGCATCATTGTTAAGTGTTTCATCATGTTTTGGAAAGTTTATGTAGTCCACCACAAAACTCTAGTTTTATATTGATAAACTTACAGGTTGTATATGACTCATATGATTTTATAGTGTTTTTATGATTACTCCTTCCATTATAGTCACGTGGTTATTTTTATCATGTGAATGTATCCTACCGTGGTTTATTTGTTATTAAGTTAATTCGATTTGATTGCATAATTTACTTTTAATGCAATTTATGTATTTAGAGAGAAAGTAAGGGGATGTAATATATTATCTTATAAAATCCTTTAATTTGATGGGGTTTCGGTCATGGTAGATGTTCGTGCAAATTTTGTGATATACTGTTAAGTTTTGGAAGTTTTATTAATGGTTTCTACGAGATGAAGACATTCTAGAGAATGACGTAGCTTTGGAACATTAGGTTAAGATTATGTTTGAACAAGGCACCTCAGGTTCTAATGAGGACTTATTTTCTTCATCTTTCAATTGATATGATATTTGGAGTAGTATTTAATAGAATCTATATTTCAAATTTCTTGGAGAATACAACTTTAAGAAGAATACTAAGCCATGATGGAATGAAAATTGAATTTACCCAACGATATTTCAAATCCATGTGTTTATAATTACACATCTTACACGTAATTAATATGTTGATAATTGTGTGTGCTAATTAATTTGGTTAACTTGGAATCCACGTATTAATGGATAACATGGATTACTTGTGTGACCGACCTCAATCACTTTTTTTCTCAAAAATCAAAATTTTATATTATTTTCTAAGTTGAACTAAATCATATAATTTATTAGTGGTTTGAATTAAATTTGGTCTCCGGAATTTGTTTGATTTAAATAAAAGTTTATTTTGAAAAATTAAAATTATGAGATCAGATAATTTAATTTTTACAATAAATAAGAAATTATCGTTGATTTGATTCAAAAACTTATAATTGTAATTTTTTATATATAAATCCCTTAAGTACAAATTATTAATTGGGTAGGGGGGAGGCTCAAAATAAACCCCTTGGTATCCACCGGTATTTTAAAAGGAAATGTGATTAATTTCTCGTGTTACCATGACTTTCTCCCAAAAATGAGGGAATTCATCGCAGTATTATGGGATTTTAAAATTCTTAAGTGATAGTTTTTTTAAATTACATATGAGTATATTCGATTCCCCCAACGGGAGAGTTCGTTACAAGCGAATTAAATTTTAATAAATGTAAGAACAAAGTTATCTTGTTGTTATAATTTCGAGTTGACGAAACGTAGGTTAGGCATATCATATTGATTGGAGATCTTCCACACAACCGAATTTTATGTCAACAACAAATAAGCATCAAATTACATCAAAATAAACATTGCACCAAAGTACAAGCCACACAATAAATAGTACGTGTGGAAAAAATAATTTTTGAAATATAAATTAATTTATCTTTGGTGAAATTTTTAAAACATTATTTTAAATATTTTTTGAATTTTTTAAAGTTGTTTTATTTTTTTATGTGTTTATGCATAGTATTTCTAGCGACATGCGTTTATTGAGACTTAAAAACGTCTCTAAAAGGTTTTCCACCTACAAGTAAAGGCTTCAAATAGAAAATAGCAAACACAACTAATGGGTTGCGTGAGCCTTTCGCGTCCAAGCCACAAGGCAAAAGGCCCATTGTCACGGACCTCATATGCGCGGTCGCGCGGGTAGTGTTTGTTCTAGTTCTAGGTTGAAATTATGGTCTAGGAGTGTGACTTGGTTTGGTTAGCTCATAATTATGTTTTTGTTGTTTAACTCAGTATTTTGATGTTGAAATTCACGATTACTACATTCGAAAACCTTTTTTAAGTGTTTTATTTTCACAAAACTCTTGAAATCTTATCTCTAATTTTTTATATAAAATATGATCTTTATGATCCTTTGTAAGGCTTTAAATCCCAAAATGCTGACAAGCCCACTTCTTGGTATTTTTTTTTCTTTTTTGATGATTTAAGAAATGTTATTTTCAATTAATTAAAGATCTTAATGGTTTTTCCTTAAACCACGTTCCTCACAAATTACTATAAATTTGTGGATATTTTGTCTTTGGTTGTGATCATAAATTATTGAGGTTATGGATATTGGTGAGTTGAATATCAATGGTCAAGATTTGAGATACATTTGCAAAACTGATGCGCTAGGAGTCAAAGCTGTTATGGACCCCATAATTTTGAGAATATTTAAATTACATATGTCACAGTAATTTAATTAATTTGAGAAATAAAGTGAAGTTATATAAAAATTAATTACCAAAAGCTAACCCCTAAGTTAATATCCTCAGCCTAGGAATTAGACAGGAAATTTATATCTCGTTTCATCACGAGTAGTAAAACAGCGAAGGAGGTCAACACTCTAATCACCCTTAGACAAAAGGAATGGGAGTCTCTCAGGAAGTATGCCTAGCGGTACTAGGAACTGTTCAATGAGATTGACAATTGCAATGAGTAGTTGAAAATTTCCTCTTTTAAATTTGCCTTGGCTAGATCAGACGACATTTATAAGTCCCTCACAAAGAAGTTGACATCGTTCATGGTCAATCTAATGGTGCCTATTGAGAAAAATGCTAAGGTATAGAACGAGCTCTTGAATAATGATAAACAAGTCAAACAACATTCTAAGCAGTCCAAGAAAACGATACGCAAAAGGGATCTAAAAGAGGAACCTAATCATCTTTTTCCAAAAAGAGGGATAAAGCAGAAAATCCTAGAAGATAACACACTACGTTAAAATTGAAAAAAATTCACTCTAATACCGTCCAGTGTTGTCACGGTAAAAAATCGTGACAACAAAACATGTATTTTTTGTCACGGTTATTAATCGTGATAGGATAGTGATAGCAGCTTGTCACGGTAATGTCACAAATTTTGATCGTGACAACCATTTAATTTGTCACAGTCAAAGTCCATGATAGGACCGTGATAACTTTTTTTAATTACAAACAGTTTGAAGCCCTCATTTCTAGTTTGCTCTTACAACTTTCCCTCTTTCTAATTGCAGCAGCAGCGACACACACACACACACACACACACACTTTTTAGCATCTCTCTCTCCTTCATTCTGGTACATATCGCTATCTCCTTCACACATACCCCACACACAGACATAGAAACACACACCACAAACACACACACCACACACGCACCACACACATACGCCACATACATACACGCATAAACCGTATAATGAAAACCCTAAAATGATTTCAAATGAAAACCCTAATCAATTTGAAAACCCTAAAAAAACCATAACCTACACACCAAACTCACATACACCCTAGAATGAAAACCCTATTAATTTGAAAATCCTAAAAAAATCACAAACCACACACACATACAACCTAGAATGAAAATCCTAAAATGATTTCAAATGAAAACCCTAATTAATTTGAAATTAATTTAAAACCTTAAAAATAATTTCAAATAGACAACAAACACATGCACTTATTTAATTTTTGTAATTTATTGTGCTAATTAATTATTCATTCATTTTGTTGATTTATTATTTATTGTGCAAATTTAAAAATGATGTCACCTTATTATTTATTAGAATTCTTGAATTGTTTTTGATTGGTGAATTTGAACATTTAAATAGCCATTGAATTGGTTGGCCCTAGGCATTTCTAACATTTCACATGATTATTTGAATTGTTGTTTGGGATTCTTGAATTCTTGTTGACTGGTGAATTTGAGCATTTAGATGGCCATCCCTAGGAATTTCTAATATTTAGGGTTGTGTTCTACCAAATATAAATAAGATAAAAATAAAACATACTATAAATTTTAAAAGCTTGTTGTTAAACAATTAATGATGCAAAATGAAACATAACTATGTATAAATTATCACTATAAACATTAGTATCGAATAAATAAAACATACTTACTATTGTAATTTATAACTACTTTGAATCACGTATAGTGCGCATAGATACTAGCCTTCTAGTTCTTATGAGTACGAATTTAATAGCCCTTAGACCCGTTCGAGAGTTATTATCCCTATAATGAGATCTTTTGAATGGTCTTGTTTGGACAGTTTCGAATGATATAGTTTCTGTATAATAATATTCTTAGTGGCTTATACTTGTTACTTTGGGGGGAAGTTCAGTTTTCGTCTCATAATGTTCTCTGGGTACATACTAGATGATGCAATATTAAGTGTTATTTCAATTGATAAATTGAAATAACATTTACACTTGCGAATCTATGTCGTATGCTTGGACAACTATAAGGATATGCTGTCGAATTTTCCTCAAATTGAAATAATGTGCACGAGGTGCTAAGTATATTATAGAAATATGCGGTCTTGAATGGGGTAGGACAACTCACCCTTTAGAGGAGATGGAGGAAATACGATTAATATTGTTTTTATAATATAACATCGAAAGATGAAATGTCAAACTTATAGTAATTCATTCATTGAAAACTAAATTTTCACACTTTTGTTTATATTAATCCATGAATATATGATTCTTACCCATAATAGGTGATTATTTGTAGTTGTTGTGTGGATGGGTGAGAAAAATAGACTAGGATGTGTTTCGTCAAGGTGCTAATGAATTTGTGAAATATACAAAGAGATGTCGTAATAATGAAGAGTTCTCGTGTCGTGTGCTAAGTGTAGGAATGGTGTGTTTGAGTGAAAAAGCATAACTCTATTTGTTAAGATGGGGTATGCAAGATAGTTATCTATTTTGGATCTTTGAATCTGATGTACCTTTTATCCCCGAGTAACCTTCACAACAACCTTCAACAAGTAGGATAGATGTACAAAGGAAGGAGGACAATGTAGATCATAATATATTGGAGGATTTAGTTGATGACGTGTGTGGAATTCATGAAGTGGAAGAAAATGAGGTCACTGACGATGTATGAGGTTCAAGTTCTCATGAAGATATCGGGATAAACCTTGAATATGACTATTGATGTAAAAAACTAGACTTGATCCAATTTTATAATCATAGATAAAATATATAATCGCAGTGCTAAATAAAGGAGATACACAAGGTTTTTAAAGTGATTCTGCTATGTAAGAAAGCCTATGTACACTGTTATAGTATTGATTTCAGAGGTTATATAAATCTAGGTACTCTTGTCAATAAGAAAATCCTAGAATTTATTATACCTTGCTCTTGATGAAGGGGACACAATGTATTTATAATAACCCGAAGATTAAAGGTTGGAATATTAAGGGATGGAATGCCTTTATACCTTTAAGCATTTACACCCATACATAATGAATGTGATGATTGGTTATATAAACCACGTGTGGTAAAACCCTTGGTATGGTTACTCTTCATTAGTATTGAAGTTCGGGATTCTTTATATTGGTCGGTATGCTTGTCGGGCTACTATCTGCTAATTAGACTTTTGTCCATGTAGGAGGACAAGTGTTCACTTCTAATTAGTCCACGTGGGTGGATAATTTTTAGTATCTACAGAAGCCCCCAATGATTTTTGCTTGATGCTTTAATTTTGGAAGTAGCTTGGAGTATTTTCATGTTGCCTGATCGGTAGTCAACCTCCCACACTTGTAAAATTTTATCGATCCTATTTGAAGATGGCATTTTTGTGAATAATTTGAATTTTAGCGAATCGCCAAAGGGTAAATGGGTATTTTACACCTTCTGTATCGCGAAGCCGTTGAAATGTCAAGTTTTGGTACACTTAATCATTACTTTTGATATTTTTGAGACAAGTTATAAAAGGTGGGAGGCTTTTCCAGATTTTACTTGGCCTTAAATCTTCGAACCGGAGTAGTTATTTATGAGCTTTTGTGTGATCGTTTGCCGTCATTCGTCTTTTCCTTCCATAGTTCTTATTGAATACTTAGTCTTTTGTAAGACTTATTTATTTCTCTATGTTTTTCTTAATTTCCTTTATTTCTGAGACATGGTTCACATAGTTGGCGATGATTCTCTAGAGGAGTTTAGGGTAGAAAAGAAAATCCACTCTTGGGTTGATTTAGAAATAGCCCTGGCTCTTTAGATGTATATTCTTTGGTTGAGGGTCATTTGATCCTATTTTTATTTATTGCTGAGTGTGATTTCACATTTCCATCAAGTTTTTTTCTTCTTCATTTCTGCCAATATTTCGATGTCGTTCCGACAAGAGTAGCCTCGAACACCTGGATGATCGTTAATGGTGTGAATAAACTGAATGAAATATATGGAAACCATATTGGGATTCCAGAGATTATGTTCTGCTATAAATGGGCTATTGCAAGGGAGAACACTTATTATCTGAAAACCAGACAAGCCAATAGGACTTTAGTATTGAATTTTCATAATTCCAGTAAGGATTATTGGAATCTTGCTTTAATAGTTAAGAATTTGCAATATGCTCCACTTAAGAATGGAGTGGACTAACATGGCTCCAGATGCCCTCAGTCAGGGAATGTGATAGGTTGTTATTTCAGTTCTTACCCTTTTTTTATTTTTATTGATTTCTTTTCTGATGTATGCTAACTGTTACTGCTTATTGCTTTATTGCAGAAGAATGTAAGAAGAAGTGTCCCAAGCCAGGTGAAGTACGTTTGGAAGAACTGAAATTCTGTTGGGATCTTAAATAAAGGATGGGAGAAGAAAATATACGATCAGCTTCGGTATTTCTAGAGTATAAAAGTTCCATCACCTCTTTTATAGCTCGGCCAACAACTATTGTGCCTATAATTATAATAGATTTGTAAAGGGATCCAGTGTCTACTTCTCCGGCAACTGAATCTACTGGTGTTGGTGATGAAGTTGATACCGGTGGCACTTCTTCTTTTGACTCTGATCCTCCCTTATCTGTTAGCATGGGAAAAAGGAAAGTTCTCAATCTTTTGGAGGAGGACTCTACTGCTGGTGCCAATAAATCTGTTGATACTAATGTCTAAAAGAAGAAGGTTGAGGCTGGAAAGAAGCCCCCAGCCACCAAAGGTGATGAGTTTTCTCTCAAGAGACTAAGAAGAGGTCATGTTGATAAGAAAGTTAAGAAGGTTGTTGATGTCGATCAATCAAGATTGGCTGGTAAGGTCCCATCTATTGCTAGCTCGTCTGTAGCCTTTAGTCCTAGCTTGGCTAGGAAGTTGGTCAAGGTTGATACCCTCCCAAACCATAGAGCTGCTACTGCCTCCATATCCCGATCAAAATTATCAGAGAGGGATATTGAAAGTTTAGCCTTGGAAAGTTTTCATATTTTGAAGTTGGTCAGATATTGTTCATGTTTTTCTTGATTCATAATGACTTGGTTCTTTTCTTGCAGTTCTTAGTTGATTACAACTAAATGTTGGAGAAGCATGATCAACTACATTCTTTTTCGGGAGAAATAGATGAGGCCTTTGAGGGTCTTGGGAAATCCTCGAAGGAGTCTAGACATACTTTGGAGACACAATAGAATATTATGGAGGAGAAGATTGGGGCTGCCAAAAAGGCACGATAAAAAGCTGATGATGCTCTCTCTGTGGATACCTTGGCTTATGCTCAAGTTGAGCGTAGGGTAAAGGCTGCTGAAAAGAAGCTAGTCAAGTTGTATGCTGACCTTTATATTGAGAAGACCAAGCAAAAGAAAACCAAAGAGGATTCCTTAAATAAGGGAAGGGATAAGGCCATCTTTTCCACTTCTGCTCAAATAGCATATGCTAAGAAGAAATTCTTCAAGTAAGGTTGGTCCGCAACTTTGAGGGAAGTTGGTACTATTAAAGACTCAGAGCTATTTTTGAGGCACAACCCAGGATTCCCTCCCAACCTTGATGATGAAATTGATGATGATACAGGTTCGGAGGAATCTTCTATGGCCATTGAGTCGATTTCTCCTCCATCCGAGGAAGACAAAGCTCCTATTGACTCAGCTTCCCCTTCTGTCAAACAAGAGATAAACCCTGAGGTGGAAAAGGATAAGAATAATGTGTAGACTTATTTGGCCTCTAGTTTTTGTATTTTAAACCTTTCTATTATCTTCTTTTGTTGTACCGTTTTGTAATATCGCCATTTATAAATGAAATGACAATTTTCTTCAATTAACTTATCACTTTTTAATGCGCTGTCGTTGCTCTATCTTCTTTTATTATTGATCAATTATTTCTTTATCTTTCTAGTTCATTTCCAAGATAGAACAAATTACTTCCACTGGTTTCGACCTACTCAAAAGCTACAACAATCTGTTTAAAGCTGGTTACTTGAACTAAACAGATGAAGAATTAACAGACTTGCTCGACGCAAATGCTTCTGATCAAGCAAGGGATGCATACACTCATCTCAAATTCGTTCTTGATTAGGTTGTGGCCAATAATGTTACTTATTCTGAGATAATTGAAGATTTTTAGGCAGACTATAATAAAGCCAAAGCTTTATTGCATGCTGACTATGAAGCCAAATACAAACCATTAAGTGAAGGTTAGGGTTTTGAGAAGAAACTAGAAAAATATGCCTCTACATACAGGAAAAAGGAGTTCTTGTTGAATCGTGAGCTTGATGAATCTAGAGGGATCGCCCATCTCTTGGAGGAGGGAAAAAATAAACTCCGGAATGAGTTGGAAACTTTGAAATAATCTTCTATTAGTGGTGTCGATGAAGGTGCCTCCTTTTTTAAGAATGAGAATGCTAGGAAGATGGAAAAACTTGAAACTGTGAAGAAATCCAAACCTATACAATCTTCTAGACAACAAAGAACGAGTCGACCAGCTGTGAAGGAAGCTAGGACTAAGAAAACCTTAGCCGATCAGGTTGCCCAACTAAAAGAAAAGAATCAGGATGTTATTGACTTATCTACAAGCTGGAAGCTAAGGACAAAGCGCTTATCGACCAGTACACATAATTGAAGGTGAAGGATAGTGTTTTGAAGAAACTTCAGCAACAAGTTGAAAGGTTGACCTTTTAATTCCGCAAACAACCCAGAGAGGTGTGGATGGAAGGCTAAAATAAATCTTTAGGTCATGTAGATGATCACCTTGATTAGTCCCATCGTTAAGGCTATAGATAGGATTGGACTAATTATTTGACTTTATTAAATTATGGTCATAATAGCCAGTTGTGGTATTGGAACGAGCCTGGTCTTTTAGATTGTGATAACCCCCCTTTTAAGTTACACACTTCATGGATCCCTGTTGATGATATTCCCTAATGCTTGATCACTAAATACTTAGGGGACTATGGTTTACATTATGTTCATGAGTTGTCCATCCTCCTTCCCTGATTAATGTGTCGAATAGAAGCAACAAAAGAATGTTAAGGGATTTTAACTTTATTAATTCTTCGTATACTTTGGATGATTCTCCTGCCGGAATGAAAAGAATACATCCATCTCAGTCGACCTCCAAAGCTAAAGGAAAATGCCCTATTGAATAATTCTCATATATTCTGTTATTCATTTGAATGTAATACAACTTTTATGAATGAAAATCCATATGTTTGTGTTGTTAACTTATGATTACTTTAATCAGTCAGTCAACTTGTGATTGTAATGTCATTGATTCTACTAATACACTTAGATATATTAATTCAAATTTAGCATTAGTTATCAGCGGTGACCAAGTGTATGAGGAATATATGTTTGTATCCTCGGTGTTCATTATTTTTCTTGCCTTAGCCATGAGCTCCGTCATGGTTTTAGGAGGATCTTTGGCTAGAGTATAGTATAGTTTCTAAGGAAGCAACCCACTCATAAGAGTAGTGATGGCTATTTTTTCCTCGTAATCTACCACTTTCAATTTCTTATTATTTAAACGAGTGATATACTCCCTAGTTGTTTTCCCTACTTTGTACCTTACATTCAAGAGATGGGCTACTCTCTTTACTGGCTTGGCCCCAAAGCAGAATTTTCTAATAAATACTCAATAAGTTGGTTGAAGTTAGTAATGTGTCCTCGAGCAAGTTATTATACCATATCTGAGCAGAACCTGTAACGCTCTACATCTCATCTCACCGGGGACCAAATAAATGTTAGTGGCAGCTTGATATTGTTCAATGTGCATAACTGGATCAGTTTTTCCATCATATTTGGGGGTGACCACAAGAACTTTAAACTCAGATGGAGTAGAAAAATCCATAATTATTTGAATAAAACTTCACTGTAAAGGATTCTTTGCTTTCACGATCTCTCCTAGTCGATCTTCCAATCGTTGAATTGATTATTTCCACGAAGGATTGGCCATATCAGATTTATGCAAAATAACTCAGCTGCCCCGAGTATGTGTATATAACTCTTTTCTAGAGAATTCTACTCGGCCTATACAAATCGTCGGATGATTGATCTTTATCTGATCGTGGCTTCACGCTGGTCGATTGAATGTTGAGTGTCCCTAGATACTGCTCTAGGAGGGTTTTTATTTGCTCAGGGTCCCAATCAATCAAAAATCGAAGCTCGGCGTAATCTAAATCTCTGCAGGACACTTAGCCTTTCAGTAGAGAAAGAATAGTTATCATAAGACTCCGAGTCTCTGATTGAGGAAGTGATTCTTGGGTGATAAGTCTTATCCTAAAATGATCTAGAATAGTTGTGTTGGCTATTCCTAGGAGGTGGAGGCAATATTTCTCTCTATGGTGATGGAACTGTTTGCTGTCTAGATAGGGTTGGAGATCTTGCTTTTAACGACTGAGTCAATTATCTCATTATTTCCTGCATAACATCTTAACCTCTGGAAATACTGGCTAGGATACCATTTAGGTCAGCTGCTGTAGGCGGAGCAGATGGATCAGGTGGGTTTCCTTCATTTCTGCAATGGGCTCTGGATCATTCATTTTTCCTTGAATAAAATTGAGAGCGGCAATTAGACACGCATTCTCGCAGACAGTGCCAATCTATTGATGTAAAAAACTAGACTTGATCCAATTTTATAATCACAGATAAAATATATAATTACAATGCTAAATAAAATAGAGACACGAGGTTTTTAAAGTGGTTAAGCTATGTAAGAAAGCCTACGTCCACTGTTATAGTATTGATTTCAGAGGTTATAAAAAGATAGGTACTCTTGTCGATAAGAATAGCCTAGAATCCGTTCTACCTTGCCTTGATGAAGGGGATACAATGTATTTATAATAACTTGAAGAATAAGGGTTGGAATTTTAAGGGATGGAATGCCTTTATACATTTAAACATTTACACCCGTACATAATGAAAGTGAATATTGATGGTATGAACCATGTGTGGTAAAACCCTTAGTATGGTGACTCTTTATTAGTATTGATTGTCGGCATTATTTATGTTGGTCGGCATGCTTACAGAGATACTATCTACTGATTAGACTTTTGGCCACGTAGGAGGATAAGTGTTCACTTATGATTGGTCCACATAGGTAGAAATTTTTTTGTATCAACAATTACTACCAAAGTTTAAAATGTAAGGCAACACAACCGTTGTACTTTGGACGTGACAAAGATCAAATAACTTTACATGCCGTGGTCAGTTTGCATAGTTTGAAGCAAAAATATGGTTTGTCTGGCAATAGCGTGACAGAAATTTTAAATTGGGTGAAGGGCTTGATACCCAAGAAGAATACGCTTCCAAATAGATATCCTATTATAAAGAACAGTTTGAAAGGTTTGGGAATGAAGTAAAAATCAATTAATGCTTGTGTGTATGACTGCATACTATGTCGAAAGGAGTATAAAAATATCGATTGGTGTTCGGTAGGCAATGAACCTAGATATGTGCAATCTACTTGCAAGGAAGGCACAAAATCAAAAGTGCCTCGAAAAATGTTAAAATATTTTTTCGTTAGGCATAGATTGAAGCGGCATTTCATAGTATCATTAATAATAGAGGTAATGACTTGGCATGTTAAGGCAGAAGTAGTGGATAATCTCTTGCATTATCCTATTAATTTTACAGCTTGAAATAGGATTATTTATGAGTATCTCGACTTTGCTTGAGAATAACATAACATTCATTTGGCAATATCAATTAATGGTTTCAATCCATTTGGAAATCTAAGAATAAATCAGAGTGTATGGCCAGTGATCCTAGCACCACTCAACCTTCCTCCTTCATAGTGTATGAGACCTGAATTTTCGATGTTGTCTTTATTGATACCTGGGCTAAAGGCACAAAGTGAGGACATTAATGTCTACTTGGATACGTTGGTAGAAGAATTAAATGAGTTATGGGAAGAGGGTGTGCAAGGATTTGGATCATTTAAAAAAGAAGAGTTTACGCTGAAAGATATATTAATGTGGGAAATTCACGATTTTCTAGATTATGGGACATTATCTAGTTTTAGTAGTACATGGTTATTGCGGTGTTTAATTTGTGGAAAGGAGAGTGAATTTCTGCATCTCACCGCTAGTGTAAAAAATATATACCATTTCTATATGAGGTTTTTACCACCTTCTTATAGTTTCATATTTAAAAAAGGTTCCAATTTTTTACTAGGTGGGGTTGAACATAGTCTACCTTCGAGAAAACATTCAGGTTCAAAAATTGAAAGTAAATCTTCTAATTGTGGCCCTAATATGTTAGGTAAGAATCCAAAATTGAAGAATGTCAAGCATAAGAAGACTCCAACTAGGAATGAAACTGAGATAAGAAAGGCATAGTATAGGAGGTCAATTTTATTTTACTTTCCTTATTAGAAGAATAACTCAGTTTCCCATGTATTGGATGTGATGCATGCGGATAAGAACATCACTAAAGATATTGTGGGAACATTCCTTGAGAGGATTCATTCGAAGAATGGAGAAAACGCATGAAAAGACCTTAAATCGTTGAAACTTAAGCCAAGACTATGGTTTGAAGAGGATAGTAGGGGAGGGACAATAATTCCCCTTGGTGCGTTTACTTTGACGAGTGAGGAAAGGAAGGCACTTTTAGACAAAATATATAATTTGAAGGCTCCATCTAATTTTTCATCTAACTTACAAACGATTGTGAATTATACTACCCATGATTTACATAAGTGTAAGTCCCACAATTGGCATATGATCATGCAATTGGTTCCTATATTGTTTAAGCAATGTTTCTCCAAGCATAAGAATTTAGGGAGAGCTATGATGTAAATTAGCATATTCTTCACACTTTTATGTGAGAAAGTAGTCAATCGAGATCGCATAGTTGCTAGAAAATTAGTGGTAACCGAAGCAATTTATGTGTTAGAGAAGTACTTTTCTCCATTATTTTTTGACATAAGTGTTCACTTATTGGCACACTTATGCAACGAGGCACTTCTTTGTGACCCAGTTAAATATCAGTGGATGTATCCATTTGAAAGATTAATGAAAGTTTTCGAATATTACGTCAAGAATACACGATACATTGAAATCTACACTCAGGAATATATACCTGACCTAAGCAGTGTGGATAACAGTGATGAGCTCATTGATGAGGGTGTTCAGGTGATGGGCAAGCGAGTGAAATTAACGAGTTTACAACATGAACAAGTAGCTCGTTATCGATTTTACACACGTGAACATGTCGAAGAATAGAAAAATTAAGTTTATATTATTTAAACATTTAATTTATTTTAATTTTTGTACATGATCAATTTCATAATGCGATCGTCACGATCAATGCAGAATATATGATGCGTGTGGGAACAATAAAAGAAGAAGAATGATGACAAACACAGACAGCGAATTTAGGTTGTAGGTGTCACACGAGGTAATTATAATGAAAATTTATCTTATTAAATGTCACATTAGAAGAAAACTTTAAAACTAACCTAATTAATTTATCTATAATCTCAGCTCTTAAAGATGGATGATGCGACATCAAGGCTTCCCCGTCTAGCCACTGGACCCTTGTTCATGTCACACGAGTATAAAAAGTATTGATTTAATGGTTACGTATTCGGTACAAGGGTGTACGAGGAAAGTATAAATGTACAGAACTTAGGCCTTTCATGCAAGACTCTTACTTATTTTCGAGCGAGCGCGAAAGATAAAAATATCGTTGAAGTTGAAATGACTTACTATGGTGTTATTTTAAATATATTTGAATTGGATTACATAAGATTCATAGAGGTTGTGTTTTACTGTGATTGGGTAAGAGTTGAGGATAAAAATTCTTGTAAAGTTAATCTTGGCACCAATTTGATCATGGTTGACTTGTCCAAGTTGAAGTGAACGAGCACATGAGTGGTGAGCCGTTTGTTTTTGCTTTTCAAAAGGTTAAGAAAGTGTTTTACTCAGAGTATATCAACAACAAGCTATGGTCAATCACCCTACACACGCCAAAGCGTCTAACTAGTAGTGTGGATGACTTGGCTGCTCCTACCAAGTATCAATCCATTTTACATTATAACCCGAATTTGAAAAAAAAAATTAGATATGTAATAAGTATTCCAATTATTTGTAATAATCAGTTTCTTTGGACATGACCCGAAATTGAAATAATACTTATATTTATAATATCGTTAACTTGTATTCTTGTAGTGCTTTTTTATCATCAAATCTGAATCAAATTTTGTTTTTTGGTTAGTGAATATGTTAATTTGGATTTTAATAAATTTAATCATTAATTCAAAGTCCGAAATGACTCAAAATTGATACAGTATTTAGATTTATAATGTCGTTAACTTGTATAATATTTTTATTCATTTAGATTTGATCATTTTCTCATATAAATGTTTGCACCAATAACAATAATTTTTGGAGGAAATGTCTTCATCAGGGCATCACGGTAGCGGAGGTGAAGAAGGATCGTTTGCATTACGCCTCAAAAATGGGGCAAATTTGGGTGCCTCATCGAGAACAAGATTGCCTTAGAGTTTAGGGCCCTGGAATTTCTCAAGACGATTGTCGATCCGGGGTACAAGGATTGGAGGAAGGTGCCCGTCAAGCTCAAGATGGCCATCTGGGGGCACTACAGATCGTTACTCACTTTATTTTTATTTTGTATTTATATTTATATTTTATTGTATTTTATAATTTAAATACAACTAACACTTACTTTCTTTGTAGTTTGTATTTATTTGACAGGAACAATTCGGCCTACCCCTACATATTTGCGACTCCACGTTTGAAAAATTGAGAGAAAAATACAAAATATGGAAGAAAAACATGCGGACAAGGTACTTTGGGCAGGATCGGGAGTCCATATTGAGGGTCAGTGACATGGTACCGTCGAAGGAGCCGATCTCACTGGCAAGTTGGCAGCAGTTTATCAACAGTGAGATCCAGGATCGAAAGTGATATCTCGTTAATTGGGGAGGGCAAATCGAGCCAAAAAGGTCGACGTGCACTACTCCGGGCGTACATCTTGCACCGAGGTGGAGCACAAGATGGTAAGTTTTTAATTTTTTTTCATTTTAGTTGTATGTTATTCTAATTTTGCATTACTTTGCATTACTCACTAATTCTGCATTATTTTGTTTTAGGAGACAGGGAGTGGCCTTGGTGGTAGGCCACATAAGCTCGATGTTTATGTGGTAATTCAGACGAAGAAGGGCACGAATAAGGATGTGTCCCTGAGCATGGCAACCATAATTGTAAGCTATAAAAATATCTTACAATTGTTTAATTTTTTTAATTGCGTTATAATTTTTTATTAACTTAACTGATCGTGTACTTTTTGTCTAACTGGCAAAGCTTAAGGAAGTGCAAAACTCCCAGTCTGATGCCGATAAGACATCTTTCGCTACGGACGAACTAAGCCAAGTGCTTGTGGAGGATCATAAGGGGCGGACAAGTGACTGAGATCTCGGGTGGGGAAGTCGAAGCTCACCGGGATTGAGATGAGAAACACCGGGTTGGCTCGTAAGGTGGACAACTATGGAAATAAGTTAGAAAGGTTGTGTAACAACCCGCTTAATTTTGGGCTATTTTAATTAATTTCTGGAAAATGGAGGAAAATAAAGTTTTTGATAAAATTATTTTTATTGCTCAAATATGTTGAATATTATTTTTAAAGGCGAGAATTTCAAACGGTTTCGAAAACGGAGTTAATACGGATTTTAAAATGATTTTTAAATATTTTTAACTCTTGGAGTTGTTTTGACTTCCAACTCTTCATTTCTTTGCCTTATTTAAAGGAGTCTTTTGGATTCCAACTCTTCATTTCTTTGCATTATAAAAGGGAGTCGTGGGCAACCCTTTTAACCTACTTTTGGCAAAAATTTTGGCAGCAAATATATTTTATATTCCTCATCTTTTTATATACACATTGGCCCTTGAGATTTGTGAGTTCCAACCTTAGATTAGAGGTGTTCTTCGGGCTATTTTGTTGGAGGTTCTTGGAGGAGCTTTTGTAGATCTTTTGTGTTGATCTTGAGGATGTGATCATTGGTTTCTCATCATGGTTTGAGGTATGGGGTTTTACACAATATGCTCCTTAAATCTCGCGAGTGTCATTCTCTTTGAATTCTTGTTAATTGAACTCATATTTGAATTGATAAATTCATTGAAATCTGGAAAATAATTGTTGAAATTATTTTGATTCATGTGGTATCATTATATTGTTGATGAGCACGTTGTCATGAGATTTTAATATGGCACGGATGTTGGGCACCCGCCAAAATTCCTGTTTCCCGGGCTATGGCTTGATAAAGCATATACGGATGTGGTGAGGCCTGGTGACCCGGTTAAAGTCTTGTTGAGAAATTATAATGATGAAATGCTATTGATATTTGCATTTTGATTTGAATATTGGTTCTCGTGTTGTTACGTTTTATTCGTTGCTAATCCGTATTTGTTGAGCATAATTCCTGTCGTATTGTGTACATCCCCATATTTTCTTTTAGTGGCAGGTTAGCGCGAATTTTGGGGCGCTATGGAGATTGATTTTAGCGAGGATTGTTTGGGAAAGATTTGTATTATTTTGATGTATAGAGCTTTGGAGACTTGTATTTTATTTTTGAGTTAGTTGTTGTATGTAATTCGAGAGATTTGGTATTTAATTTGAAGAGATTGAGATTTGTAGTTTCTCTTTTGTTGTTGTGGGACTTAGATGCTCTATACCTTGTCACTTGCGGATTTGGATTTATTTTATCGCATTATCACTCCGTTCGCTCTCTCCGGGCGGGCGGGGTGTTACAAATGGTATCAGAGCTTAGGTATACGGCAACCCTCGGGGCTTGGGTTTTGGGTTCATTGCGTGGTTAGCAATTTTTGGAGATAGAAAATTTTAGGTGATATTCGTGATAAGTTTCGAGATTAGAGGTGAGGAATTTATTTTTGGGATATGTGATTTATTTTTGGAGTTAGTGTAGTGGCCTGATTTTGAGAGTTAGGCATTCGGCGGATTTCGAGGGAGAAATTCCATTGTTAGTGGGGAAGTGTAACAACCCGCTTAATTTTGGGCTATTTTAATTAATTTCTGGAAAATGGAGGAAAATAAAGTTTTTGATAAAATTATTTTTATTGCTCAAATATGTTGAATATTATTTTTAAAGGCGAGAATTTCAAACGGTTTCGAAAACGGAGTTAATACGGATTTTAAAATGATTTTTAAATATTTTTAACTCTTGGAGTTGTTTTGACTTCCAACTCTTCATTTCTTTGCCTTATTTAAAGGAGTCTTTTAGATTCCAACTCTTCATTTCTTTGCATTATAAAAGGGAGCCGTGGGCAACCCTTTTAACCTACTCTTGGCAAAAATTTTGACAGCAAATATATTTTATATTCCTCTTCTTTTTATATACACATTGGCCCTTGAGATTTGTGAGTTCCAACCTTAGATTAGAGGTGTTCTTGGGGCTATTTTGTTGGAGGTTCTTGGATGATCTTTTGTAGATCTTTTGTGTTGATCTTTAGGATGTGATCATTGGTTTCTCATCATGGTTTGAGGTATGGGGTTTTACACAATATGCTCCTTAAATCTCGCGAGTGTCATTCTCTTTGAATTCTTGTTAATTGAACTCATATTTGAATTGATAAATTCATTGAAATCTGGAAAATAATTGTTGAAATTATTTTGATTCATGTGGTATCATTATATTGTTGATGAGCACGTTGTCATGAGATTTTAATATGGCACGGATGTTGGGCACCCGCCAAAATTCCTGCTTCCCGGGCTATGGCTTGATAAAGCATATACGGATGTGGTAAGGCCTGGTGACCCGGTTAAAGTGTTGTTGAGAAATTATAATGATGAAATGCTATTGATATTTGCATTTTGATTTGAATATTCGTTCTCGTGTTGTTACGTTTTATTCGTTGCTAATCCGTATTTGTTGAGCATAATTCCTGTCGTATTGTGTACTTCCCCATATTTTCTTTTAGTGGCAGGTTAGCGCGGATTTTGGGGCACTATGGAGATTGATTTTAGCGAGGATTGTTTGGGAAAGATTTGTATTATTTTGATGTATAGAGCTTTGGAGACTTGTATTTTATTTTTGAGTTAGTTGTTGTATGTAATTCGAGAGATTTGGTATTTAATTTGAAGAGATTGAGATTTGTAGTTTCTCTTTTGTTGTTGTGGGACTTAGATGCTCAATACCTTGTCACTTGCGGATTTGGATTTATTTTATGGCATTAGCACTCCGTTCGCTCTCCCCGGGCGGGCGGGGTGTTACAGGTTGGAGGCAATGGTTCTCAATATGTTCGAGTACATCAAGCACCATTTGGGGTCCACCTCATGTAAGGGCAGTGGAAAAGTGGTAGGCGAGGACGCCACTATTCCATCTCTCTCACAATCATCGACGATACGACCCACTCGTCGCCAGCATATGATCCATTTATCACCATAACTCCCATCGAACGGCCTATGTCAACAATTGATTGACTGAGTGTGTATTTAATAGACATTCGGGGTGGTAAGTCCATAGCTAGGGTGTTAAGGGACCCAGACATACAATCGGGTTGTAACGCTCCGACCCGAATTTATGGGCTACTCGTGAGTCAACTTGATCTAACTCGATTGTTAGGTGTGAAGTGCAATGAAGCAACCTAAATAATGTTGCTAGTCCAATTCTATTTTAATTAACAATTCAATTATTAGCACGCAATTTCAGTTTCAAGATAAACTACGTGAGGGACCCACAAGGAGTACCTCGATGTCCAAGTAAGCATAGATACTAATGTAAAAATAAATGAAATATACTTACCTATATAATACCCTCAAAATATTAAACCGCTCACAACCTGTCATAGCAAAATTGGGATGTGAGCCTATGCCAGTGAAAATATACAAGCAATATAGAAATGAACGGCGGAAAGGATACTCACATGCTACAATTATGTGAGTATATATATATGTATGCACCTTTAAAAATAATACATATATATATATATATATGTATGCATACACCTTTAAAAATAATACATACTCCAATGCATTAACCATTTTACTTCTGAAACCCTTGTCCAGATTAATTAATTAATCTTATAAAAGCTTCCTCTACTCATACTTAGCATTTCTCACTTTATTAAACACACCCGTATCAGCACTTGAAATCATTGGTTTGTTTACCCGAACCCATTCCTTTACCGGAGTTACCCTTTTATCATTTAAATATACTTTAGTATTTTCATTGAAAAGTACCATTTCAATACACGCGTTCACAATGTTAGAAAATACTTATTTGCCATTTGAAAGCATTTTCAATACGTACTTATGCAAATTATGGGTTTAACAACTTAATTGCTTAATCGCACATTTTCCCACTCACTTTATCCTTTTTACCTTATGTTATGGACTTTAATATATTTACGCATTTACTTGTCCATTTCACATCACCGAAACATTTATTACATTCATTCAAGTTAGGTTATATTAACGCATTTTATCACACAACCAGTTTCTTGACATGTTCCATATTTTCTCTATCTTTTCTCAGAATCTTCCTATACCGCATACTTCTATAGGCTCCACACCGCCGGTTATGCGCACCATATGCTTTGGCCAGTGATTTATGACTTTTCACCCAAGGGCTTTAGGCCCTTCTTATTTATCCCGGTGTTATTCGAGTTTCTTTTATGTGTTTTACTATTTTACAAATGTCCACACTATTCTAATTTCTTTTTTACCCGTTCGAAATCAAAACCCAGGACTTTACCGCCCCATCTTGTGTTAAACTTTGAAGATTTTACCATTTCATGTCATTTACGCCTTAACCTTGATTTCATTCTAAAAATCATATTTATTTAGGACCACTTTATGTAACACCCTTTTCAACATTTTAATTTCATAAAAATGTTCCACTTTAAGTAAAATTACCATTTTAACCACTTGTATCCAAGATCATCTTTTTCTCCATTTTCACAAGTGTTAATTTTCGAAGAACACAGCTAAGTCATGCACACTAACTTCTTAAGTGTTTTCAACCCTTTAACACCTTTTTGCACTTGGAGTAATATTTACTTAGTTGAAAACACATTTACACCATAAATTCTTATTTAATTCCATAAGTGTTAATCCTTTATAATATTACTATGCTACACACTAACATTTCCATGTTTACCCATTAACACTTAATGAACACTTTTATCAACAATTTTCCAAGACGCACATTACTTTGCTTTCTTATATTTAAGAAATGTATTTTCATTTAAGACTACTTTGATAAGAGAATACCATTTCTTTTATCAACAGATGTAGTTCCATAATCTCATGTTTATCATATCTCTTAGTCCTAATTTCACATACTTTGAAGACTAGAATTCTAACTTTTCTTATTTCATGTTTAAACCCAACAAAACTTTCTTAAACTTGTTCACATATTTATTAACAAAATACCAAAATTTTATATGCATGAGAAAGTGGACTTTAATTCCTAAAATCCTATTAAAGGGTTTATACATACATTTCCTTCTAGAAATTTATACCATTTGCAACAAACATACATTTTAAGTCACAAGGGCATTTTTAATTTCTTTAAACTTTACAAATGTCCATTTTTCATAATTCTCCATTTGTTGCAAGAAGCTTAGAAATATTTATTTCATAAATATTTTGGTAAGATTACCATCATTTCAAATATTTTATTCCATAAAAAGCTTAACATCAAACTTCTAAAAAATATACTATTCTCATAAAATCCATTCTTTATTTCAAGAAACTCTAAAAAACGAGTTATTCGTTTATCTTTATCAAAATCATATTTTTTTCGCATCTTTATCCCATAAAAATGCTTGTTATTTCTTTTTACTAGAAATCCATCATCATGTTCATAATAATCTTACTCTTAAAATTTAACAACAACAAGACTACAAATGCACAAAATAGAGTCCTTAATCTAAGAGTAGATTTTTTCCCACCTCAAATGCTACTCTAATAATGGAAGGTATGAAAGATCAAAGAAGATGACAACCCCTCACCTCCTAAGGTGGCCTTAGAGGGGTTGTCTAGATCTACCCCACTTGTCTCTATGAAAGATCCCAAAAATCCCTCTTCAAAACTCCACAAATATATCTATATATGTGTAGTCACCACCTCTAAAAGTCTTAGTTTGAAACCTCCCATTTAACACTAAAACTTGACATTCTAGCCCTACACAAAGTTTTGGAGTTTGCACACAAGGGTTGTGTATTAGTGCTTTAAACCTAGGTTGATTTTTTTAATAAAGGAGAACATAATTTTGTGTGTCCCTCTTATGGAGAGGGTTTTCGGTTTGGGAAAGAGATTTTTCTACACTTCTGGCCGAAATTTTTATCCCCTCCTAAGAAGGCATGTAGGTGATATATATATATAGTCTCTAAAAATGAACCAATGAATGGGATTTAATTTGAATGCCACGTTTCGCAAGATGGCAAGTCTTAACCTCCTGCTTGTTGTCCTCGTACACTCTCAAACCTTGTTAACAATTTGTTAACAAAGATAAGCTCCATATACTTCCATCTGCCTACAATTTTTTACCAAGGGACCCACATATGCCTTTCTTTATTCTTTTTTCTTTAAAGTTACGAACCATCTCAATTGTTGTCAAGGTGTTTGGCCATTTAATTTCTATTAGAATTTGTCCCATAATTCCTACCAGTTATGATATGCTAGAGCAATACATATATACATTTCTTTATTAATGTTTTACTTTAAAAAAAACATAACCTACTAAATTTAACTATTCACATATAACATCATAAATTTTCCAATGTCACGCACTAAGTTCTTTTTTAAATTTATTGACTTTATTTTTAATATTCACATAATTACTTTATTTCGCCAACAGTGTCAATTAATTCCCACGTGATGCCATGCATGCGGCATGTAACCCTACGTATGCCCTCTAAATACATGTAAAGTCCAAGTGACCCCTTGTTTGTGCATATTTTATGTTAACTTCTCATCGTTACTCCATGCACACCACGTAGCTTTTGTTTCAACTATTTAATCAAAAGTCGGGCTATTACACGGGTAGTGTGGTTCACGGACGTGTGTTCTAAGACATTGAGGTAAGGGTTCAATGCATGCATATTATTCCCAAAAAAGAGAATGAACCCTTGTGGTTGGACGGTAATGCGACATTCAGAAAATTGAGGGTTATATCAATTCATATGTAGTGTGGTATACCTTCCTCCTCAGACTTGTTCAAAACTCAAGCCCTTGACATTATTTATAATATTTTCATGCTTATAAATATTCATTGTTGGATATTATTTGTATTTATTTCATTTGAATATTGAATGTTGGTTGGTTATAAATTTGTTGGTTAATTCATATGTAGTTTTTATGAATTATTAAATGTTGCTTGATATATATATATATATATATATATATATATATATATATATATATATATATATATATATATATATATACTATTTGGACATATTTAAATATGTTGTAACGAGTTCAAATATACTGCTGGACAGTGGCAGTGGCCATACGACCCAGTAATTTTTTTTTTAATTTCGCCCAAAATTGTCATGGACTTTGACCATGACAAGTCAAAGTCTGTGAATAATGAAAATTGTCATGGACTTGTCACAGTCAATGTCCTAGATAATTTTTACTTTGTCACAGACTACTGTGATAATTTTTCCATTATCACGGACCTGTCACATTCAAAGTCTGTGATAAGCACAATACCTGTCACGAATTTTGACCATGACAAATTCGTGACAAAAAAATTATCACCCCATAATTTGTCTTGGTCTTTGATCGTGACAAGTCTGCCTTGTCATGATTTTTTACCGTGACAAGTTGCGAGTTTTGGTGTAGTGATAAAACATATTAGCCGATGAGAATTTTTTCCAAGCAATAGACACCTTATTCAATGAGCCAGTTTGTAAACTCCTTCCTCGGATAAAGGATAATCCATACTCAATAAGCCTTTTAAAATGGCCAACGATGGGGATACTAATCTTTGGTGTACTTATCATCAAAATCATGGGCTTAAAATAGATAATTACGAGATGTTCAAACGATACCTGGAAGATCTCGTCCATGTTGGTCACTTCAACGAATATACTGATGGTGACAAGACAAAATGCCTAAATCAGGTCAACGCGATGACGAGAAAAAATAACAACAACCTCCCATCTTCGATAATGATCATAACCATATATAACTATATTTTTCCTTCCCAATGCAAAGGAAAAAATATTCAAGAGAAAGTCAAGAACACAACTATTGTGCAAGAACCTTTTCAAGTGGAAGTATCAAAGTATGTACTTACCAAGCAAGAACACTAGTTGATCAATTTTGTTCAGGAAATCATGTTCACTGATGAGAATCTTGTCGGTGTTAATTTATCCATAAAGATGCCTTGATCCTCACTCTTCGAGTGGTGAAATTTGTTGCAAAAAAAATATTGGTCAATTAAGGAAGCTCCATAGAGATCTTATATATTAATTTATTGTACAAGCTTTGATAGAACATCCAAGACTTGGACACAAAGGTTAGTCCTCTCATTGATTTCAGCGGTGACATGGAGACACAATTAGGAAAAATTAAAGTGTTGGTCAAGGTTGGCCCTATCAATCGTGAGATTGAATTCCATGTGATCCATCTGCATTCTCCCTACAACTCCGTTCTAGGTAAGGGATAACTCCATACTATGAGATGGGTACCATCTTATATTCATCAGATTCTTAAACTTATGACCGATCAAGTGACCATTAAGGTTAGAGGTGATCAATACTCAATACAGAGATGATTTATAACCACCATCAAAGAAAAGTAGTCTCATCTAAATAGAAGTTAATATAACAACAATTTATAACGATACCAGTCCAAATATCTACCAAAGGGAGTTCGGTCGAGGGTAGGAGAGACCATGATTGCCTTAACCAGTCAAGTAATGGAGGAAATCATAACAATCCCTCTAGACTCATACTAATTGGATAAAAACTTCTTGGTCTTCTCTTAATTATTAGCATATGAGTCCAAGCATCTCATTCATTCCATAAGATGAAAGCGGACGTGTTTTCCTGGCATCCCAATGATCTCTTAGGAATTAACCCAAATATTGTTATGCACCGACTACACGCGAATCCTGCATGTCGATCGATCAAATAAAAGCTAAGGAATTCAACCCCAGATAAGGTTAAAGGGATGAATAATGAATTTGAGAATCTACTTTATGCCAACTCCATCAAGAAAATCTAATTTCCAAATTGAATGTCCAATATCGTCATAGTCAGAAAGAAGAGTGTAAAGTGGAGAGTTGGAATTCACTTCACAAACCTCAACAAGTATTGACCAAATGATATCTTTCATCTCCATAAAATTAATTAGCGTGCTAATTTAATAACACGCAATCAGTGGATGATCTTTATGGACTCTTACTCAAGACATCATCAGATACCTTTGTTCAACCTCAATCAAGAGAAAACTTATTTCATTAAAACTTTGTCACTATACTACTATAAAGTCATGGCGTTCGTCCTTAAGAATGCATGGTAAACGTACCATTGTTTTGTGTTTAAGATGTTCAAGAAGAATATCGACTCAACTATGGAGGTTTATATTTTCAATATGCTCGTAAAAAATAAATGAGCGATCAACCATATCAGAGATCTCTTCAATACATTTAAGATCCTAAGGAACTATAAGATGAAATTAAATGCATTGAATGTGTCTTTAGAGTCAGCTCTGACAAATTTCTAGGATACTTGGTAACGTAAAAAGTTGTTGAAGCCAATCCAGACTAGATCAAGGAATTACAAGACATAAATTGACTAGTGTCAAAGATGTTTAGGTCTTAACTAGTACGTTAGTCTCCATTAATTGGTTTATATCACGACCACCTGATAAATTTTCTCCTTTTTTCCAAGCATTGAAGAAAGAAAATACATATATATGGGCACAGTAATACATTCAATCATTAAGAGAAGATCAAGCAGTACTTAGGATCTCCCTTTTTGTTATCAACGTCAGTTGTTGATGAGAAGCACCATTTGTACCTAGCCACTAGCGGAGCACTAGTTCGATATTAGAACGAAGATTATCTACCAATTTATTATGCCAATTATACTCTCCTGGAGTTCAAAAATAGTTACATCCCCAAAAATAAGTTAGCACTAGCACTGGTCATGTCTTTAAGAAAGTTACGCCACTATTTTGGTGCTCGCACTATAGTAGTCCTAACATATTTCCCCTAAAAGGGGTATTGAAGAAAGTGGACATGCCTAATAAGATGACTAACTGGTCATTGGAGTTGACCCTGTTTGACACTATATGTAAACCCTAAACATCTATAAAGGGCCAAGTGTTGGAAGACTTCATCATTGAGTTCTCCATAAGTTCAGAAGGAGAGGTTGTTCAACCTAGCCCCATCAAAGAAATGGTTAATCCGAAGCAGTTAGATCATACACCTAGATAAAGGTTATTTATGGATAGAGCGTCAACAAGAGAGGAACCGCTGTCGAAAATAATTAGTCCTACTTAGTTTCGAGGGATTTAATAATAAAGCATAATACAATGCCGTAATAATCGACCTATAGAGAGCAATTGTTATGCTAGCACAAGATATCACCCTACATTGTGATTCTCGCCTGATCGCCAACCCACTGATCGGAGAATATGAATCCAGAGACTCAAGGATGTTCTCTTATGGGTATAAAGAAAGAAAATCCTCAATTCCTTCATGTCAACATCAATAAAATAATTTTTGAGGAACTAAAATAGTCATGATGATGCCTTGCACACATTGGCATTAACAATTTAGATTAAAATCTCAAGACTTAAGACTTTATGTGAGGAAATGGTAGGTATATGACCAACTTTCAATACTTATGAAATTTTATATGTAACAAGTTAATGTTCCTATTGACATGTTAATCGAAAAATCTCATAATTTATTGATTTTTTAATGTGATAAGAAACTTTGATTCGAATAAGATAATGTTTATCACTTATTTGGAATTTAATAAGCTAGTGTCAATATTAACCCATTAACTTTCCATTCTTATTAACCTTCTTATTTAACTCATCAAGGTGAATGACCTAGAACTGTTACCCTGATCATGGTACTAGAGACTTGGTAGTTATATGACAAATTTAATTTGATTAAAAAAATGTTTGTATTCACCCTCTAACCTACCTATTATTTCTTGTTCTAAGCGGATTGGACTTGTCTAGGTAATCTTTCTAGATTTATCATATTTTACTTAAGTTAAGATGCCTTTCTTAAAGGCGATTTGGCTTATTTTATGTTATACCGACTTATTCTATACAATACCACCCATTCTTATTTTTTTTTTCGTTCTAGGCAAAATTGACTTACTCTAAGTCGTACCACCCATTCTTAGGTGGGTTTTACCTATTTTAGGAAAAACTGACTTATTTTAAGTCATACTGCTCATTCGTAGGTGGGTTTTTACCTATTTTGGTTGAAACCAACTTGATTCAAGTCGTATTACTCATTCTTAAGTATATTTTTCCTATTCTAGGCGAAATTGACTTTTTTAGGCCTATCATCCATTTTTAGGTGGGTTTTTGCCTATTATAGGTAAATCGACTTTTTCAAAGTAGTAAAACTCATTCTTAGGTGGATTTTACATGTTTTAGGGAAATCGACTTGTTCTAACTTCTACTAAAATCTATTATAGGACAAAATAAGTTATTCAAAGTTATGCCACCCATTCTTAGGTGGGTTTCTACTTATTTTAAGTAACGTCGACTTGATCTAAGTCATACCATTTATTCTTAGGTGGGGTTTTACTTATTTCAGGTAAAACTAACTTGTTTTTACCCATTATTAGGTGGTGTTTTTGATATTTTACAAACAATCAACTTGTTCTAAGTAGTAACACCCATTCTTAGGTGGATTTTACCTATTTTAGACAAGACTGATTGTTTAAGTCATACCACCCATTCTTAGGGTGAGATTTTACTAATTGAAGATTGCAACTTTATTTTAAAAGAATATACAATAATGAATCTAATAAACTTAGACTTTTATTACTAATCTCATATTGAACAATTCTTATTCATCAAAAAATAAATAAGTTAAACTATTTTTTCTAGTGGTAAAATTTTCTTCGGTTCATCGCATTCCATCCTTGGGGATGTGCGTTCAATTCAACTGCTCCAAATTATATATATCGGTTCAACCTAGTAATGTAATTCGGTATGTCCCTTCCATCAGAGGGATTTCCTATCCCCAATAGCAATTTCTTGATCATTAAGTCACCCACTACGAATTGTTAGTCTTTGACTTTCTTATTATGGTTCTTAGAGAACTCTTGACCGTATGTTGCTAAATTGAGACCATGCTCTATTTTTTCTTCTGACTGGTCCAACTCGCGAGTTAATCGATCGTCATTGATTTCGTCCTCATAGATCTCATACCTAACTATAAGTAGGGTGATTTCTAAATGAATAATGACCTTCATGCCATAATCCATTGACAAAGAAGATTCATTAATAGATCATCTTGAAGTATTTCAGTAGGCCCATAGAATTTAAAAGAGATCGTCCATCCAATTCCCTTGGAGTGTTTTATTAGAGATCATAACCTATACATTTCTTTATGGACCACTCAATCATATTGGTTAGGAACCCCATAACTTGTACAAAAATATCTGAATTGGTCGTTCGTGAACTCGGTTCCCTTATTTGACATAAAAGCTATAAGGATTCCAAATTTGGTGATGATGTTCCTAAAAAAAACCTCCTGATATTAGCCTCATTGATGTGGTTCCGCGTCTCCTCCAATTATTGTGATAAAAAACTTGCAGTCATTCGGGGCCCGGGTAGTGGGATGACTATAACCATATCCCATTGGGATAATGGCTAGGGGCTTGTAAAGGTATTTGAGTTGCTTGTGGAGTGCTTGATAATAATGGTGAACTATTAGCACACGGGGCAGTTTTGAACTATTTAAACTATTTCTTTTTACATGAAGTTCCACCAATATCCCCATGGAATATATTTGTAGGACAGTGATTGTCCTCTGATATCATCTCAGTAGCTTCCTTCATGTATTTATTCTAAAATCTTATCCAACTAGTCTAAATGAAAAAAATTCAAGAGGGGTCTCGTGAATAATAAACGATAAAGATATCCCTTTGACTTAAGGTAAAACTAAGTTGAGTTATTTTTTAATTTATAGGATTCCTTTTTGTATTATGGGAATTTTCCACACTTAAGGTAAACAGTGATCGAATCCATCCAAATGAGTATTTAATTGACCTTGATAAATACTGTCTCTAGTTTTGGATGTCTATGCTTGGTCTATCAATGTATTCCACTTTGATTATTCTTTTTAAGTAGGTATAAATAGATAAGCCTAAGTTAGCCAATGCGTCAACATGACTATTGCAGTTCCTCAACAATTGTTCAATCGAAGCCAACATAAAAGCCTTGCAAATTTCTTGCTTTGTCTCTATAGGCGAGCATCCTTGGATCCCATGCTTCATATTCTCCACGCAGCTTGTCGGCGATCATACATTAGTTATGGTGGATGGTTATGTCTTATTCTTCTATTGTGATCGATCATTTAAGGCTGACTATTAATGCCTCTTATTTTGTTTCTTTATTGTTCCCCTTGAACTCAAGTCAGATGACTTGCTCAATTAGGGCCCCTTGTGGGGGTAATGAAGACGATACCAATTCCAATGCCCCGCTCGTTGGAGGCCCTATTAATGAATAATACTCACTTGGAAAGGTGATCGAATTAATTATAGAGGGATTTACCTACAAGTCTCATGTTGAGCATCTCTAATAGTGGTCTAAGGTCAACGACTTTTTTGTGGGGCCAGCATGAAAAATCTAAAATGAAGTTGGCTAAGATATTCTCTTTGACGGTAGTCCATGGATCATAGTTAATGTCAAGTTGTGCTAACTCCAGTGTCTACTTCATCATCTTGTTGGTGAGGTTTGCCGTCTTTAACACCATTTTGAGAGGGTAGGAGGTGAGGATGACTATCGAGTAGGCATCAAAATAATGTCTCATATTCATGGATGACAAGCTAAGGTAAGTTTAACTATGGGCATATACACCCTTTTATTTTCAAGGAGAGTGTGGATGATGTAGTAGATCGATCGTTTCTCTCCATCTTCTGATCAGACTAATGCCCCATGGATGGTATGTTATGAAGTAACAAAGTATAATTAGATCTTCTCACCACTAACTGATATTGACAACAAAGGTTGGGAGCTCATGTATTTTTTGTATTTTCTCCTAAGCTTCGTCACATCCTAGCATACATATTTTTTTGTTTGTATTATTCAATGGTTGAAAAAAAAGGCTGGCACTTGTCCAGTGATTTGGATATAAAATGATTAAGTACAGTAAGCTTCCCAGTGATCACTTACACCTACCTAATTGTGGTTGGTCGTTTAAATTCCTGTAAAGCCTTTATCTGATTGAGATTGGCCTATATACCCCTTTGGGTAATGAGATAGCCAAGGAACTTTCTTGAGACAACTCCAAAGGCACACTTTGATATATAAAGTTTCATTTTATAATTTCTAAGTATCTTGAAGCTTCTTGAGAGGTTCCTAATGTTGTTGGTGATAAGATTTTTGTTTAAAAGTAGGTCGTCTATATATACCACCTTAGTTAAGACTATCTTCTTTATAAACATATTAGGTACCAACCTTTAATAGATTTCACGGGCATTCTTATGACCAAATGGAATCACCTTATTGCAGTAAAGTCCCAACGTGGTGAAGAATGAAGTCGTCTATTGGCAGATGTCAATTAATGGTATTTGATGGTACCCATAGTATGAGGCATGATACTCATTCGTTGATGTCCAACTATTTAGTCGATTAAATAATTAATCGTTGACAAAGATAATCTATCCTTGGTGTTCATACCAAACTTCACCACCTTATGTGGACTAATTATAAGACAACATGGGTCATCCAATATGGCATAAGTCTAAGTCTGAATGACACAAAAGTCCGACAAATAAGGAAGTCCGACCAATCGAGAAGACAGAGTAAAAAGGCAGTCCGACGAACAAGGGATACCAACCAACTGGTACGACAGACCAACTGCCAGAAATCCAGCCAGTATAGCCAACGAAGCGACGATAGTCTTATATTTAATTCTCATTATGTACCATCCTTTCATATGACAACTATCAACACCCCTTTTGGGGCTATAAATATATTATATCATCCTCATTGGAAGGGATCGAAAAATAAATCAAGGTAGTGAAGTAATACATAACAGTGGACGTAGGCTATTCCATTGAGCCGAACCACTTTAAAAATATCTTTGTCTTATTTATTTATCTGTGATCAATCAATTACGCCTAGTCTAGTTTTTTACATCAATAAAATGACACCGTCTGTGGGAACGTATTGCTAAACGTTTTCACTAATTCATCACACATGGCTGAAATTCCTGAATAAAGCACCAGAAATGAGGGAATTCTGCCTAATTCTTCTGCCCCTCCAAATAATAATGATTTAACTGTAATTTTGACTAGACTGGCCAAAGGTCAAGAGGCTATGTAAGATATGATAAGACAATTGGCCCAAACTCTTCAAGATGAAGTTCCTGCACAATTTAATCAAATGAGTATGCCACCGTCGCCAATAAGGAGTGTTGGGAATATCCATTCCATAACTTCAAAAGATCCTTTGTACCTTCTTGGAGCAACTTCTTCTATCAGGATTACTAATTCCTCTGATGGATAGTCCCTCGTCCCAGAAAGATTGAGTGCTTTAGAAAGGCTAATTAGGGACTCTCCTTTCGATCGTTTGGGGCCCAAAGGAAATGCCCCTAGAGTTGCGTTGGGAAATACTCAACGACTAAATGATTTGAGGGCAAGTTCAGCTCAATCTAAATTAAACACCCGATAAACTGCACAATCCAGTTAAAGAGAAGGTTCGCAAGAAGATATCTCAGCACAATCAGTTGGTTGGCATAAAAGAGCTGCCACCCACAGATTTGGTGTTGGAAATGATGCCTGGAAGGGTTCCATTCAGCATTTGAAAGATAGATTGGGAGAAATGGCCAAGGCCAATAATCCTCTCCAAAGAAGCTTTATTAAGGGATTTCCCTTTGTGCAAACTATTGTAGATTTCCCTACACCAACCAAGTTTAAAGCCCCAGTGGTCACTCCCAAGTATGATGGGAAGACTGATCCAGTTCTTCATATAGAATAATACCAAGCAACAACTGATATCTATGCAGTTCCTGATGAGATGAGGTGCAGGGCATTTTCAGGAATAATCACTGGATCCGCTCAAATCTGGTATAGTACTCTTCCTCGGGCGAAGATTTTTAGCTTCCAACAACTCGCGTTTGGAAGATAGATTGGAAAATATGGCTAAGGCCAAGAATCCTCTCCAAAGAAGCTTTATTAAGGGATTTCCCTTTGTGCAAACTATTGTAGATTTCCGTACACTAGCCAAGTTTAAAGCCCAGTGGTCACTCCCAATTATGATGGGAAGACTGATCCAGTTCTTCATATAGAACAATACCAAGCAACATATGATATCTATGCAGTTCCTGATGAGATGAGGTAAGGGCATGTTCAGGAACAATCACTGAATCCGCTTAAATCTGGTATAATATTCTTCCTCGGGGATAGATTCCTAGCTTCCAACAACTCGCTGAGCTATTCATTGGTAATTTCTGCTTTGGAGCCAAACCAGTAAAGCGAGTAGCTCATTTGCTTAGTGTGAGATAGAAGATGGGAGAAAGTACCAGGGATTATATCACTCATTTCAATAATGAGAAATTAAAAGTTATTGATTACGAGGAAAAGACTGTAATCACTGCCCTCATGAGTGGTTTGCTCCCCGACAAACTATATTATACTTTGGCAAAAGATCCCCCGAAGACGATGAAAAAATTAATGGCCAAAGCAGTCAAGATTATGAATGTCAAGGAAGCTATGGCTGCTAAAAAGAATTCAGATGGGGAAGTCGAATAAGAAGGATAACAAGAATCACAATGAACGCGGGAATTTGAAAGTAAAAGAAAGCCTAGATCGGTTCAGAAAATTTACCAATTACTCCCTTAATGGTGGATATACATAATGTTTTGGAAGAAATCAAGCACAACAATGATTTGAGTTGGCCTGAAAAGTTAAGGTCACCTGCTGATTAGAGGGATAAGTCCAAGTATTGCGAATTTCACAAAGATCATGGTCATACGACCAATCGGTGTATTGCTCTCCACAATGAGATAGAGGCACTCATCCGAAGAGGAAAATTGGATAGATTTATTGATCGGAAGGCTAGTGGAAGAGCTGGAGGTAGAGGTCGATAGAGATCTTAATCACCTGTTAAGCCTAGAGAAGATAAGAAGATGAACGATAATGATGATCCGAAAGATGATCCTGATCTCTTCAAGAAGCCTAAACAACCTGAACGCGAGGTATTCACACTCAGTTTTGGATTCTTTTATTGCCATATGATTACAGGTGGGGATGCAGGAGGAGGAGATCACACAGCTGAAAGGAAAGCTTACCTCAATGAGGCTCGAGCATATTCCTATATCCAACGAATCGACCTTGTCGAGAAAGACCGACCAAGGAAAGTTAACAAAGATAAACTCATAATTATATTTTCTAAGAACGGTCTATCTGGAGTACTGTATCCTCATGATGATCCTTTAGTAATCAGAGTCAGGATCAAAGACGTATTAGTAGCAAGGACATTGGTGGATAACGGTAGTTTGGCGGACATTATTTTCTATCCTTGTTTTGATACTTTGGATTTAAAACTTAGCCAATTGGATCCTTACCACAATTCCCTTATTAGATTCTCTGGTCAGAAGGTGTTTACATTGGGAACAATCAAGCTAGATGTGTTGATCGAGACCTGGCCGACGAGTAGGACAGAGAAAGTGAGATTCTTTGTAATGGACAAAAATGTCCATTCTACCTACAACATGATTATGAGAAGAGTAGGTCTGAAGAAGTTTGAAGTTGTACCTTCTACTATTGATCAATGCCTGAAGTTTTCGACTAATTTTGGAGTTAGAATAGTAAATGAATACCAAAAAGTAGCTCAGGAATTCTACTATTCATCTACCGAGGAGGAGGATATGCCAATATTAAAGAGGAAAAAAACTACTTATCAAGTGGATATATCTGAGCCGAACAATGAATCTGAGGTTGAAAACTTAGATCCAAGAGATGAATCTGAGCTCATAAAAGGCCAGGTGATGGAGGCAACAGAAAGCATTATCTTGGACGATGATAGACTCTACCGAAAACTCAAATAGGAGCGTCATTGGATCCGGTTCTTAAAAGGAGTTGGTGGCCTTCTTGAGACAAAAAAACCAGGTGTTCGCAAAGATCCATGAAGATATGTCTGGCATAGACCCTAATTTCCTGTACCATAAGCTCAATGTTAATAAGGAGGTTAAACCTATAAAGCAACAAAGAAGAGTTTTTAGCCCAGAGAAGAACAGGCTATACAAGAGGAAGTGGAAAAGCTTCAAAAGATTAATTTATTGAAGATGTGAAGTACCCATACTGGTTGGCCAACGAAATTATGGTCAAGAAAAATAATAATAAGTGGAGAGTGTTGTGACACCCCGCCTGATTAAATACCAGGTGATCAGTCCTTTATTAAATTAAAATCAAGGTGAACGGTTGGTTCATTCTTAGCATCACTGTGGCAAAATAAAATTTTCAATTTAAGCACCCTAAATAATTAAGCTAAGTGTCAAAACAATTTAAAACCTTATTTCCAATTTATTAAATCCAAACATAAAAACCTTTTTAATAACCAACAGTTTAAGAATTCATAAATACTAAGGAAGCATAATAGCACACAAGAATTTAAATCATCTAGATAAACTAAACCAGTTTAAAACCATAAATGAAATCATCCTGACAATAATTAAATCCCAAAGAGTTCCGAATACTGGAAATGTAAATGAACATTAATCTCTCCCAAATCCAACTGAATAGGGAAACGGGCGACACATGCCCTAACTAATCAGAACTAAAATAAGAATAGAGTCAACAACAAGGTCGTCTGAGCAATGTCCTGTAACTCCCACAAAAGTTGTAGCGCGTCCGTTCCAAGGAATCTAAGCATGAGGCCCCTGTGGCTGGCACATGTAATATATACATATATATACAAGAGAAAAGAAATAATAAAAAACGGGTCAGAGCCCGAGTGTAAAACAGTTTAAAACATAGTTTAGCAAGTATTTAAAATGCTTACCGGCTAATGAAACAACCATGTTAGTATGCGACACTCTCTTAAGAAATTCTCACCTCTCATCTAGTGTTAACGCCTATCGTACTATTAATCTTAAAGGTTTATTTTAACTCAACTTTCCCATACGGTTTCATTCCGATAAATACTATGGATAAGATAATTAATTTCTGAAAAGTAAGCTCTCTCATATATCTTATGTTATTTAAAATAACCTAGTGATGTCACAAAATTCCCAAACACTTATAATTAAGTTGGAGTATTTATTTATTACTTAACTACTTTTATGCACAGTAGAAAGTTCCCATACTTAAGTGTGTATATATATATATATTAGTCACTCATTTAATATATATACTATCGGCACCCCACATAAAATCTATGGTGCTGGCATACTCTGCTATCAAGTCCCCGTATCACTCATACTAAGGAAAATACTAGTTAGGAATCACTTTCGAACTGTATTAACACAAAACACATACAATTGGAGGCGAAGTATAGTTCCAAGTCGCTAAGAGGTCAGCACATACCCTCACGTCTCTTAGGACCATCTGACTATCACTCAAATAGCCTCTATCAAGGATACTATCTTCTAGGGTACAAGTCGTTATCCCCCATAAAGTCCCAATTGAGATCAGACTGTCCCGGCGAGGAAACCCCCGTGATAGCAAGTAGCTCGGGTACGATTTTTACACAGATATATAATATATGCACAATCACACAGTCATATATATATATATATATATATATATATATTATTCACATTTCTAAATTAGGTGCGCCCATGACCCATAATCATAGTTATCCGTTCTTAGCACATTTTACTCGATTATCTCGCATAACGGACTCGTCACTTTTATTCTCATATATAAGTTTCTCCATATTTACTTCTCATCTCTTGAAGTATTCTATCTCCTTAAGTATAATTTCAGCAGGCACTCTCACTTACCTTCTAGTCTAACTTACTTACAAGTCTCGATCATTTATTAAACGTACACATGATTTCATATGTGTGACTAACTCCCCGTTAACCCATAATTTCATCCTACATTAAATTCTCACTCAACGGAGTGTACCTAGACCCTACTGGTATTCTCTATATCCCATTATGATCTAAAAATAATAATCAAGGGTTCCTACGTATTCTGACCGGATTAAATAATAGAAGAAAAATGCGCAGTTTTCCAGGAGGCATCGATCGATCGAGGAAAGGGGGTCTATCGATCGATTTTCTTGATCGATCGATCGATCAAGCTGTTATGACAAAACCTGCCATTGTCCAGTTACGGGTTTACCTCTCCAACCTCAACCAAATCTCCATTAAAGATCCCCAATCTCCCAAAAAACATTACTACAAGTACTATATATCTAACTACATGATTTTCTACGTAAAATATGTCTGAATTCATCAAGTATAACGATTCATTGGGGTAAAATTTACATAAACTTCAAGAAACGTAAATTTTCTTTTAATTTCCATTCTTCCAATTCTTTTCCAGATTTCTTGCTTCTAAATCCATACAAATTCATGGCTTATCCTCTACATGTGATTTAGATGTCTATAATATGTCTACTTCCTCTACAACATATGATTTTAAGTCCCAAAAATATTAATTTCTTCCATGAAACATAATCTAAACAACCCTAAACTAATCATGATTAAAAAATCAACTAAAAATAAATCAAGATAGATACTTGCCTGGAATTTGAGTTTCTGATTTGTGGACAAAAGAGGTATGGATGCGTTCCTTATCACGCGATCTATGTTTTGGTGGTGGTGGCGGTGCAAACGGGTGAGTATTTGGCCTTGAGTTGCTTAGAAAGCTCTCCAAATTCTTCTCTAATAGCCGTTATTTGATTTTGTTTTTGTTAACCCTAGAAGACAACTCCTAAAGGATGATATATTCTTAAGAAATTCGTGGGTTTAATTGCGCAAAAATACAAAATGTCTATAATGCCCTCCCGGGATGCCAATTAAGCCTAAAAATGCCCCGAAACCCAAACTAAACCCTCGGGTACATTATTTTGACTATCTCGACCCTTCCGGATGCATTGGCGCACTCTAAATGACCATACGGGAAACTTATAATTTATTCACTTTTAATAATAATAATTTAATCCCGACACGACACAGGCGCATCCCGATTTAATTTCCACAATTATCAAATTATACACTCATGATAATTTTAATAAATTCGATTGTACATATTACTTTATCCATTAAGTAATATTCAACAAATTCTCAATAATTACTAACTCTCATCACACTAGAAAATATTTAAAATAATCTCCAGATTAATATGAAATTAATATCTCAAATTAAATTTAATAAATCCCCAAATTTAAAAGTCATAAAAATACGGGGTATTACATACTTCCCCCCTAATAACGGAATTTCGTCCCGAAATTCAAAAAATAAGGCATACCTGGTAAGAATAAATCTGGGTATCTCTCGCGTATATCTCCCTCGTGCTCCCAAGTGGATTCTTTCACATTATGATGCTCCCACTGGACCCGTACAAGTGGGACTACCTTCGACCTTAATCTCCTTTCGCTACGGTCTAGGATAGCCATTGATCTCTCCTCATAAGAGCTGTCGGAATGTAAGTCAATCTCCTCTATCGCGATGTGGGTGTGGGCCATATCATCGCGAAGATATCATCTCATCGATGAGATGTGGAACACATCATGAATGCTGTCAAAATGCTTTGACAAACCCAATCTGTATGCCACCGGCCTAATCCTATCGATAATGGGAGATGGTCCCACGTACCTCAGAGTCAACTTCCCCTTCTTTCCAAACCTCATTTCTCCTCTCATAGGAGATACACGCAGTAATACTTGGTCCCCAATGCTAAACTCTTAAAAAAATCGCTTCGCATCAGTGTAGCTCTTCTGTCTGTCTTGTGCTACCCGAATGCGACTCCTGATGAGCTCAATCCTAGCTGAGGTTTCCTGAATCACCTCTGGTCTGAGCAACTTGTTGTCCCCCACCTCTAGCCAACAAGTTGGAGAACGACAAGGACTACCATACAATGCCTCAAATGGAGCCATGCCGATCGTGAACTGATAGGAGTTATTATAAGCAAAATCCACCAGTGGAAGATGCGGCTCCCATCCTCCTCCAAAACCAAGGACACATATGCGTAGTATATCCTCTAACATCTGATTGGTACGCTCTGTTTGTCCATCCGTCTATGGGTGATAAGCTGAACTCAACCTCAACTATGTACCCATGGTCTCTTGAAAGCTCTCCCAGAAGCGCGACACAAAAATCTTGTATCTACCAGACACAATATCTAGGGGCACCCCATGTAGCCTAACAACCTCGGTAATGAACAACTGTGCATATTGGCCCGTGGTATAGTCTGTTCCTACTGGCAGAAAATGAGCCACCTTGGTCAACTGATCCACTATAACCCATATGGAGTCGTGACCTCGCTGTGATATAGGCATCCCGGTAATGAAGTCCATATAAATACTCCCCCACTTCCACGTAGGTATATCCAACGGCTGTAGTAACCCCAACGGTCTCTGGTGGTCTACCTTTACCATCTGGCAAGTAGAACACTTGGACATAAACTCAGCAATGTCCTTCTTCATCCCACTCCACCAGTACTTCTGCCTCATATCCTAGTAAATCTTATCTCATTCGGGATGTACAGCAAATCTGGATCCGTGAGACTGTGTCATCACTGTATGACGTAAGTCTTCTCCTTCTGGTACCACCAATCTCTCATTAAACCTCAAACCTCCATCAAAACTTACTGAATAGGACTCATTACCCTCAGCTAAAAGTCATACAATCTATTCTTGACAAAATGAATCCGTTGACTGTGCCTGTATCACCCTCGTAACAATCTCTGGTGTGACTGTCATGATAGATACAAAGGAACGGGATACCGTGTCCTAGTGACCCAACTCTTTCCACTTCGCTTTCCAGACGTTCGCTACATTACCCATCGGTCTATGGCTTAACGCATCAGCAACCACATTAGCCTTTCCCGGATGGTACTGTATCTCAAACTGGTAGTCTTTCATAAACTCCAACCATCTGCGCTGATGCATATTCAGCTCTCGCTGAGTGAACAAGTACTGCAGTGACTTGTGGTCCGTGAACAAGCGAAACTTCTCCCCCAAACAAGTAATGTCTCCAAATCCTTAATGCAAAAATGACCGCTGCTAGCTCTAGGTCGTGGGTGGGGTAATTCGTTTCGTGAGGCTTTAGCTTACAGGAGGAAAAAGCTATAGCCTTATCCTCCTGCTGAAGTACTCCCCCGAGTCCCCTTAAAGAGGCATCAGTGTACACCAGATACTCCACTCCCGACTTAGGTAAGGCAAGAACTGGCGCTGAAGTCAACTTATCTTCCAGCTCATCGAAAGACAATTGACAAGCATCGTCGTAAACATACGGTACTCCCTTGCGAGTCAGATTCGTCAATGGAACCGCTATCTTCGAAAAGCCTCAGATGAATCTCCTGTAGTACCCGGCTAACCCCGAGAAACTACGCACTTCCGTCAGTGTCGTGGGCTTACCCCAGTCCCTTATCACTGACACTTTATCGGGTCAACCGATATTCCCAATTCTGACACAACATGTCCCAAAAATTGTACCTCCCATAACCAGAACCCGCACTTCTCATACTTAGCATACAGCTGATGCTCTCATAGAGTTTGAAGAACCTGCCTCAAGTGCTCGGCATGCTCATCCTCAGTGTGCAAATATATCAGGATGTCATTAATGAAAACGATGACAAACTGATCCAAGAACTCTCTGAACACTCAGTTCATTAAGTCCATGAATACAGCTGGAGCATTTGTCGGCCCAAACGGCACGACTCTCAACTCATAGGACCCATATCTCATCAAGAAAGCAGTCTTTGACACATCCTGCTCCATAATCCGTAGCTGATGGTATCCCGATCTTAAATCTATCTTTGAAAAGAAGGTTGCTCCTCTTAGTTGGTCGAATAGGTCATCGATTCGAGGCAACGGATATTTGTTCTGTATTGTTACCTTGTTCAGCTCTCGGTAATCCACGCATAACCTCAGTGAACCATCTCTCTTCTTCACAAACAACACTGGAGCACCCCAAGGTGAGGAGCTCCTACGAATGAAGCCCTGACCTAACAGCTGCTCTATCTGATTTCGTAACTCCCTCATTTCTGTTGGAGCCATAAGATACGGTGCACGTGCCATCGATCGAGTACCCGGCATCAAGTCTATGAAGAAATCTTTCTCTCGACTGAGGGTAGGCCCGGTATCTCCTGAAATACGTCAGAATACTCACGAATGACTAGAATCGAATCTAAGGGAATCACGACCTCATTAGAGATATCCTCCTCTATGTAGTACAAATGGGTGGAAGATCCTCCCTCAGGGTGAGGCATCGCCACCAAAATCATCTACTGCCCCGGAATGGCAAAAATAATACTCCTACCAAAAAAATCTATCATGGCTCTGTACGCAGCGAGCCAATCCATGCCAATAATAACATCGTGCTCATGCATCTCTAAGACTATCATGTTTGCTGGTAAAATCAAGCTACCAATCTTTACTCCTACACCCCGACATATAAAGAAAATCAAAGACCCATTCCCCAGTGGTGAGTCTACGCATCTCAAAGTGCTCTCTGCCGCGTCTAATAACCCTAAGTCCCGTGAAAAATGAGTTACTATAAAACAGTGCGATGCCCTAGTATCAAATAAAACCCGACCCACAGTGTCGTGGATAGGAAACTGAAAGAGTGCGCGTGCGTTCAAATAGAGATACTATTTAATTAAACTCAGTTTTTATCAATTAAATCCTAAACATGCAACTATATGTGATTGAACAAGATGATAACTCATGCAAGAACATTCAAACACACATATGTGAGGAAAAATCCCCCAAAGGGGCAAAACCATTTATTTTCATTATAATATTATAACATACAATTTCTCGAATTACAATGAAAATACAGTGATACAAAATTACCCACAGGCGTCGGATCTGTAGTCGGCGGCTGGAATTTTCCCTTTTCAGGAGGGCAGCAATGAAGAAGAAGAACGGTCTTCTCCACAAGGATGTGAACAAACACACGAATGTGTTCTTGGGTTGAAAACGGATTCACAAAGGTTTGGCAAAGTTGTGTGAATCAAAACATGAGTCTTGTAACTCAAAAAGGTGAATACTTGAGGTATTAGGACTCTCAAATTCGTCTATTAAAGTCTTGCAAACCAGCTTACCGAAGATGGTATTTATAGGGAAATAATTGAAGAGTTTCACAAATTAAAAACACTGTCAGCGTACAGGGTACCCGAACCGGTTCGGGGTCCCCTACGAACCGGTTCTCACCCACCCCCCACCCCCCCAGAACCGGTTCGGGCTGGGGTCGGGGAAACTCGCTGGAAAAGGGATTAAGCACTTAGCAAAATTTCCAAGGTTTTTCTTGGAATTATCTCCTTTTTCAACGGGCCATAACTTGTTCACCGTAGCTCGGATTGAGGTGCTGTTTCTTCCAGTATCTTTGTTGAGACAAGCTCTTCAACTTTCCAGTTGATTGGTCCTCTGAACGGTGGCTATAAAATTAACAAATTTCCCTTGAACTTCCCTATTAAGCCTTGTTTCACTGTTTTGACTTCTCTTGCATACCACTTGCATTACGAGCCTAAAATCATGGAACGTGAAGTCATTAAAGCAGATGAGGGACACATAATAGAGATAATAAATGCTTGATTCCCGAAATTCGGATTGAAGCCGTCGTGAGAGATCGTGTAGAGACGTGCCAAATTGAACCGGCGTACGACATATAAAAATTAAGCATTTCGGACATGATAAAAATGTCCTTACAGAAACGTACCCTCAATCGCGGGTGGGGCTGCCTGGTGTACGTTATAGACACGTCCGTACTGCAATTGCCCCTGCTAAACTGGAGCTGCTGGGATGGCGGGTAAGGCTGAACCTGAGTTGGCGCTGGGAGGGAGGTTGGAAAGAGTGGCCTCTGCAGCTCATTGCGAACACCCTGCTGTTGTGGGGCCCTATACCCCTCTGGGAAATCTTGGTGCCTATGTCCATTCTTACCACATCCGTAACACCTGTCCCTAGAGTTACCTCGCCTATGCCCATGCTGACCACGATCCTGTTGGCAGTTTCCACCCCGCCACTGGCCCTATTGGAAATGCTATTGACCCTGATGGCCGTGCTGCTGTCCCTGCTGCTGACGGTGTTAGCCCTGTTGGCCATACTGATTAGACTGGCCTTGTTGGCCCTATCTAAATCCCCCTAAATCCATGTCTGGAGTCACCTGATCAGAATCGCTTGGCAGGGTCCCCCTGATGGGAACTCTTCTCACTGTGATGGGTCTTCCCCTAGGCTGCTGGTGCCCCACCAGTACTACTGCCCACTGTCTTGCCCTGCTGACTGGACTCCCCTACTCATTTTCTCCCCTATAGATGGAAGCAGTGATCCTGACAGTGTAACTAAGCAGCGTTGAGTACATCAGTGTAGGTACTCAATAATAGATTGCCTATGAGGTGATGACGGATCCTCCAAGCCAATCCATCTACAAATAGCAGTATTTTCTTCCCCTCAGGGGGTGCCTCAATTGGCACTATAGTGAGAAGTCTAGTAAACTCCTCCTCGTACTCAGCAACAGTCATACTCTCCTGCTTCAGATTCAGTAACTTCTGCCTCATCTCAGTCTGCATGGCGGATGAGAAGTATTTGCGATCAAATCGTGCCCAGAATGACTGAATCATGATGTTGTCCCTCTTCTCCAAGGTGGTGGTGGTGGACTCCCACCACTGTAAAGCATCCCCCACTAGCTTGAAGGAAGCCAATAGTTGTCTCTGCACGTCAGTGCACTCATACATGCACATATGCCTCCGGATATCCTTTTTCCATTGGCTGGCGACTACGATGTCCAAACTGCCCAAGAACTATGGGGGATGCGCCTTCTGAAAGGCATCCCTAACCCGCTCCTATGCGGATGGAAGCTGTGCTAGTACTGGCGCCACTGCCTGAATCTGGGGTAGAGCCTGCTACACCACCGCTAATACGGCGTTCATCACCTGAGCAACAATAACAGCTACCTCAGTTGCGTTCATCATTCCCTGAGCTGAAGCTACTGGCTGCTCGGCCTCGGCATTATTGTCTTGGGGTGCACGTCTCGAAGGCATCTGAAACGAGAAAGAAATATATTAGTCTATAGTTATTATCAAATCTCAAATACCTGAAGACGTAAGCATAAATACAAGAATACAACAGTCCTAAAAATAGGACTCTATATCAAGGACGCTAAGCTGGAAGAAAAATAAGCCGTACAAATCCTAAAGGACACCAGAACCTAATGCTCGGATACCACTTGTGATACCCCGCTTAATTAAATACCGGGTGATCAGTCCTTCATTAAATTAAAATCAAGGTGAACGGTTGGTTCATTCTTAGCATCACTGTCGCAAAATAATATTTCCGAGTTAAACACCCTAAATAATTAAGCTAAGTGTCAAAACAATTTAAAACCTTATTTCCAATTTATTAAATCCAAACATAAAAACCTTTTTAATAACCAACAGTTTAAGAATTCATAAATACTAAGGAAGCATAATAGCACACAAGAATTTAAATCATCTAGATAAACTAAACCACTTTAAAACCATAAATGAAACCATCCTGACAATAATTAAATCCCAAAGAGTTCCGAATACTGGAAATGTAAATGAACATTAATCTCTCCCAAATCCAACTGAATAGGGAAACGGGCGACACATGCCCTAACTAATCAGAACTAAAATAAGAATAGAGTCAACAACAAGGTCGTCTGAGTAATGTCCTGTAACTCCCACAAAAGCTGTAGCGCGTCCGTTCCAAGGAATCTAAGCATGAGGCCCCTGTGGCTGGGCACCTATAATATATACATATATATACAAGAGAAAAGAAATAACAGAAAATGGGTCAGAGCCCGAGTGTAAAACAGTTTAAAAAATAGTTTAGCAAGTATTTAAAATGCTTACTGGCTAATGAAACAACCATGTTAGTATGCGACACTCTCTTAAGAAATTCTCACCTCTTATCTAGTGTGCACGCCTACCGTACTATTAATCTCAAAGGTTTATTTTAACTCAACTTTCCCATACGGTTTCATTCCGATAAAAACTATAGCTAAGATAATTAATTTCTGAAAAATTAAACTCTCTCATATATCTTATGTTATTTAAAATAACCTAGTGATGTCACAAAATTCCCAAACACTTATAATAAAGTTGTAGTATTTATTTATTATTTAACTACTTTTATGCACAATAGAAAGTTCCCATAGTTAAGTGTGTGTGTGTGTATATATATATATATATACTAGTCACTCTTATAATATATATATACTATCGGCACCCCACATAAAATCTATGGTGCTGGCATACTTTGCTATCAAGTCCCCGTATCACTCGTACTAAGGAAAATACTAGTTCGAAATCACTCTCGAACTGTATTAACACAAAACACATACAATTGGAGGCGAAGTATAGTTCCAAGTTTCTAAGAGGTCAGCACATACTCTCACGTCTCTTAGGACCATCAGACTATCACTCAAATAGCATGTATCAAGGATACTATCTTCTAGGGTACAAGTCGTTATCCCCCATAAAGGCCCAATCGAGATAAGACTGTCCCGGCGTGGAAATCCCCATGATACCAAGTAGCTCGGGTATGATTTTGACATAGATATATAATATATGCACAATCACGTAGTCATATATATATATATATAATATTCACATTTCTAAATTAGGTACGCCCACGACCCATAATCATAGTTATCGTTCTTAGCACATTTTACTCGATTATCTCGCATAACGGACTCATCACTTTTATTCTCATTTATAAGTTACTCCATATTTACTTTTCATCTCTCGAAGTATTCTATCTCCCAAAGTATAATTTGAGCAGGCACTCTCACTTACCCTCTAGTCTAACTTACTTACGAGTCTCGATCTTTTATTAAACGTACGCATGATTTCATATGTGTGACTAACTCCCCGTTAACCCATAATTTCATCCTACATTAAATTCTCACTCAACGGAGTCCACCTAGACCCTACTAGTCTTCTGTATATCCTATTATGCTCTAATAATAATAATCAAGGGTTCCTATGCATTCTAACCGGATTAAACAATATAAGATAAATTCGCAGTTTTCCAGGAGGCATCGATCGATCAAGGAAAGGGGGTCGATCGATCGATCGATGTTCTTGATCGATCGATCGATCGATTAAGCAGTTATGACGAAACCTTCCATTGTCCAGTTACAAGTTTACCTCTCCAACCTCAGTCAAATCTCCATTAACGATCCCAAAACTCCCAAACAACTTTTTACAAGTACTATATATCTAACTATATGATTTTCTAAGTAAAATATGTCTGAATTCATCAAGTATAACAATTTATTGGGATAAAATTTACATAAAGTTCAAGAACCCAAATTTTTCTTTTAATTTACATTCTTACAATTCTTTTCCAGATTTCTTGCTTCTAAATCCATACAAATTCATGGCTTAGCCTCTACATATGATTTAGATGTCCAGAATATGTCTACTTCCTCTACAACATATGACTTTAAGTCCCAAAAATATTAATTTCTTCCATGAAACATGTTCTAAACAACTTTAAACTAATCATGATTGAAACATCAACTAAAAAAATAAGCAAGATAGATACTTACCTGGAATTTGAGTTTCATTTTTGTGGACGAAAGAGGTATGGTTGCGTTCCTTGTCACGCGATCTACATTTTGGTGGTGGTGACGGTGCAAACGGGTGAGTATTTGGCCTTGAGTTGCTTAGAAAGCTCTTCAAATTCTTCTCTAATAGCCGTTATTTGATTTTGTTTTTGTTAACCCTAGAAGACAACTCCTAAAGGATGATATATTCTTCAGAATTTTGTGGGTTTAATTGCGCAAAAATACAAAATGTCTATAATGCCCTTCCGTGATGCTAATTAGGCCTAAATATGCCCTGAGACCCAAATTAAACCCTCGGGTACATTATTTTGACTATATCTACCCTTCCGGACGCATTGGCGCACTCTAAATGACCATACGGGCAACTTATAATTTATTCATTTTTAATAATAATAATTTAATCCCGACACGACACAGGCGCGTTTCGATTTAATTTTCACAATTATCAAATTATACACTCATGATAATTTTAATAAATTCAATTGTACATATTACTTTATCCATTTAGTAATATTCAACAAATTCCCAATAATTACTAACTCTCATCACGCTAGTAAATATTTAAAATAATATCCGAATTAATATCAAATTAATATCTCAAATTAAATTTAATAAATCCCCAAATTTAAAAATCATAAAAATACTGGGTATTACAAGTGTGTATGGATTTTACTGACTTGAACAAAGCATGCCCAAATGATCATTTTTCTTTGCCACAAATTGATCAACTGGTGGATGCTACTTCGGGGCACGAGCTACTGAGTTTTATGGATGCATATTCTGGTTATAACCAAATCAAAATGAAACCAGAAGACAAAGAAAGTACTTCCTTTATTGCCCCCGAGGAACTTATTGCTATAATGTTATGCCACTTGGTCTAAAAAAATGTAGGTGCCACTTATCAGAGACTGGTGAACAAAGTATTTGAGGAACGTATAGGCAAGAACATGGAGGTGTATATTGATTATATGCTGAAAAAGAGAAAAAAAGTTGAAGATCATATTATCGACCTCATCTAGACGTTTAATCAATTGGAAAAGCCCCAGATGAAGTTAAACTCGACAAAATGCGTATTCGAAGTTCAAGAGGGAATGTTCCTAGGGTATATAGTAAATCAAAGGGGCATTGAAGCTAATCCAGATAATATCAAAGCCTTGATAGAAATGCAATCCCCGACGAGTAAAAAGGATGTTCAAAGGCTAACAGGGCGAGCAACAACACTCAATAGATTTGTGTCCCGAGTAACAGACATATGTTTACCATTCTTTAAGGTACTCAGAAAAACCTTTGAATGGAATGATGAATGTGAAAAAGCCTTTCTGGAATTAAATAAATACCTAGGATCACCCCCAAATCCTTTCAGCGGAGTACAAGAGATGAAAAGGAAATATGAAGAGGTAAAAGATAAAATCTTCAATCAAGGGATTCTGACAAACCAAGCATTTGACAACGATATTCTCATATGGAGTTTGTATGTTGATGGATCATCCTGTGCAACTGGATGTGGAACATAAATCATTCTCAATACTCCAGATGAAATAGACTTAGAGTACGCTCTGCGATTCTAATTTAAAGCCTCCAATAATGAGGCAGAGTATGAAGCCGTCATTATTGATTTAAATCTAGCCAAATCACTGAATGCCGATCAAGTTGTGGTATACAGTGATTCACAATTGGTGGTAAATCAGGTGTTGAACTTATATGAAACTAAAGGAGAATTGATGTCCAGATACTTAGCTACAGCTTTAAAGGTTAGATGACCAGAATTCCAAGATTGGAAAATGCACGAGCAGATGCACTTGCCCGGCTAGCTTCAGTAACCAGAACTGAGCTGCGAAGAACTATTCCTATTAAGTTTCTTGCTAATAGGAGCAATGATGAATATCTGATGGTTAATTTAATTACAGTTGATATGGGGACATCTTGAATGGATCCCATAAGAGCTTATATTAAAGATGAAATTCTACCAGCCGACTTACTTGCAGCTAAGAAGTTGAAATACAAAGCTGGGAAATACGTGTTAGACAATGGTGTGTTCTATAAGAAGGGGATTGACTGCTGGTCTGGAACGTTATGTACATCCAGCTGAAGTAAAAGATTTGATTAAAGAAGTCCATGAAGGGTACTGTGGAGCCCATGTAGCAGGGAGAACTTTATTACGAAGAATCAACACACGGGAGTACAACTGGCCAACTATGCGAGCAGATTGTACAGCTTTTTCCAAGAAGTGTGATAAGTGTCAGAGGTTTTCTAGCATACGCAAGACTCCACAAGTTCTCCTAACACCAGTCAATTTACCTTGGCCCTTTGCTATATGGGGAATCGACTTAGTCAGGCCTTTATCGACCACCCAAGGAAAAATTAAGTATCTAGTGGTAGCGATTGATTACATCACTAAATGGGTGGAAGCTGAACCCTTGATCGATATGTCCTATGAAAAAGTTTATCAGTTTATTTGGAAGAATATCATATGCAATATGGCTTGCCATATGCCTTTATCACTAATCATGGCACACAATTTGATAACGACGAATTTGTTGCCAATTGTGCCCAATCTAATGTCCAAAAAATCTAGTACGTTCCTAGCCACCCTCAAAGCAATGGTCAAACAGACGTGACTAATTGAACTTTGTTGAATGGGTTGAATAAAAGGTTAGAAAATGCTAAAGGGAATTGGATTCATGAACTGCATTCTGTCTTGTGGGCTTACCGAACTACCCCTAGAATAGTTATTGGAGAAACTCCCTACATGTTAGAAGTTGGTACTAAAGCTATAATTCCTGTCGATCTAGGGTTACCCACTCACAGAGTTCTTAACTTCAATAATCCAATCACTAATTTGATGAGAAGGCTGGACTTAGACATGCTAGAAGAGATACGCGAAGATGTAGCTTTAAGGAATGCAACCTATTAACAACGGACTGTATGCTTCTACAATAAAAAGGTGAAGTCGAGCAACTTAAAAGAATGTGATTATATTTTGAAGAAGGTAATTAAGAATAACAATAAGCTTGAAGCCGTTTGGGCATGGGACTTATTGCATTACAACAGTTTTTCGACCAGACACGTATGGAATTGAGATTTTGGCAGGTGAATAATTCAAGAATCCTTGGAATACAGAACACCTAAGGAAATATTATCAGTGATGTAGTCATGATGTACTCAGTTTATTTCAATATTAATGAGAATATAATTTCCCCAAAATTGTTATTTTTTTGAAAGTACTAGTGCTATGCACTACACTGCAAATGCGTCAACAAAAATACTAACAATATTGGTCAGCATCAACAAAGGCACCAACAACATTGGTTGTCAACATCAACCACCAACGAAATATTGGTCAGTATTAATAAAAACACTAATAATGTTGGCTGGCATCAACAAAATCACCAACAATGTTGGTTGTCAATATAATCCACCAAAAAAATGTTGGTCGTCAATATAATCCACCAACAAAATGTTGGTCGGTATCAACAAAAACACCAACAATATTAGTAGGCATCAATAAAGGTACCAACAATGTTGGTTATCAACATAAACCACCAATGAAATGTTGGTCGGTATCAATAAAGGCACCAATAAAGTTGGTTGTCAATACATAAAAAAAACATGCAAGGCAAAATTGTAAGACCCAAATGCTTGGTTAACGAAGATCCGGATGAATAATTTTCATCTAAACTGGGCTACAAGATGGACAAATGTTCCACTCACGCCTAGGAACCAAGGTAACTAATGCAATTACCTAAAACTTGAGGTACATTAGTAGAACCATGATGATTCATTATTAATTGGTACAATACTTAAGATAATTTTAAAGGTATCAATAGAACAAATAAAAAACTACATGTTGATAAATAGTCAATCCAAAATTAGAGATTGACTAAAAGTTGATCCATTCACAGTTAGAGACTAAGAAGACATTCATATACAGAGATTGACTAAAAATTGATCCATCAAAGATTGATAAAATAAGCTTTTCATTAAGTCAATTAAATGATTACATACTGTTTCTTAACATGCAGCAACAAAATACAAATCTTTATTCTACGGGGCGTTTTCCTTCAGCCTTAGAAACAGGATCCGTGCTAGCTGGAGAATCATCCAAAGTATAAGGAGAGTTAATGAATTAAAATCTTGAAGCATCCTGGTCTTGCTTTTACTTTGACGATCAAGCAGATGTGAAGGTCGGATGATCTCTAGTTCATCATGTAGCTCATAATCTCCTAAGTACTTTGAAATCAAGCATTGAAGAATACGATGAATAGGAATCCAGTTGACATCTAACTTGAAATGAAGATTGTTAAGCTCAAGCAAGCCGGGGTCATACCAATCCTATAGTGAATTATTTTGATCCACCTTCAACACGGTCAAAGCGTTCATCTAACCCCATTTATAGGCCTCATTCTTAGCCTGTTGGAGTCTATCATCAAGATGCCCTAGAGCTTCATTATACCCATCCATCCAAACCCCCCTTGATTTCTTATGGAATAGAAAGGTTAATTTATCAACTTCAGCATGTGGCTTCTTCAATACTCCATCCTGAACTTATAACTGGGAAGATTGAGTGGATAATTGCTCACATAATGTCTGCAACTTTTGGGAAATCTTAGCAATAGCTTGGTCTTTAGCTTTTAACTACGCTGCTTGATTGGCAAGGGTATGTTAGGTCCTAATTTATTTTTTAGTTCCTTGGTCAGGCTTATTTCTTACTCAGTAAGAGGATGCAGACTTAATCTTTTTTACAGCTTCCAACTTATCCCTTAATATTGCATTTTCAGCTTCTAAAAAGGAGCACCCCTCATTAGTAATAGCAACAACAGCCCCAGAGGCAGACTTCAAAAGATTCACTCCATCCCTCATATTATTATTCTCCTCTTCTATAAGTTTGTCAATAGTTCTAGTTTTTTCAACTTCAAGCTTAAGTAAAGCTTCCTTTTTATTATAAACGAAAATAAAGTTATCAAAATCTTGACCTACACTTAAGCTTCGATATTTCTGCTCGTAGCTCTCACGCAACAGCGTAGTGGACTCTTTATGCTATTCTTGAAGTGCTTCTATCATCTCATAATAAGCAACATTGTTGGCTACTGCCTTATAAAGTAAGCACTTTAAATATTTGTAGGCCTCTTTAGCCTTCTTTGATGCATTGTCACTAAGAAACTTAATAATTTTTCCTCGGATAAGTCTATATGGCCTGCTTTGAAAAAAGCATTGCACTTCCTCAATAGCTCAGTATCATTGGCTGATAGTTGTTCCATCCTCGCTATAAACTAGCAAGAAGAAATGACCACCAATCAATAATAAGAATGAAGATCAAGCATGATCAACAAGACACAAAAAGAAACAAAAGGTTTCTTTTATTGATAATGAATAAGTTCAAATATAATAAAAAGAAATAAAAAAGCAAAAGGGAAAGGGAAAATGTCGAACAACTTTACACCCTCTCCCTATCAATCTCAACATTCTCAAAAGAAGGGGCTACAGGCTGGAGTTACCCGGTTTGATAGGATTGAGGAAGAGAAGACTTAGTGATTTTAGGTTGGTCAGTAGCAGATTCAACCACTAGAGAAGACTCTTCAGGACCAACTTCATCTTTAATCTCATCATCAATGACAGCAGGAGGACCATGAGTATATCTCTGAAAAAGTCCAAAGCCTTCAACAGTGTTCAACTCCTAAATGGAAGCAACCCAACCATCTCTAAAATATTTTTATTTTTCATACTCAATCTGAGCAGAGGCAGCATAAATGGCTTTGTTCCAACCCTTGTCCCAGCCAATACTGAAGTATGCCTTTACAACAGACTTTCTCTTAAATCTTGCAGAGGACACAAGCTCTTTAGTAGTCTTAGCCCTGCGCTCAGTTTCCTCCACCCTACGTTCAGCTTCCTCTACCTTGCACTCAGCTTCCTTTCCTTTGCACTCTGCTTCCTTAGCCCTGTGCTCAGCTTTAAGGGCATTTTCATCAGATGTCTACCGAACAGTCTTAGTTGTCTTTAGTTTATCTGCCCAAGCACTCTTCTCAGCCTCCAAGTCTTGTTGAGAATTAAACAAAGACTTCTTCAATCCAACCAAAGCTTTCTCTACATCATTTGAATAAGAAGCCTGAATTACATCATCCTTCTCAAATATATTATCAAAATGCACCAAGAACTGTAAGAAAAGAAGATCAAGTTAGTATATGAGAAATATAAAAGACAACAGAACCAAGAAGAGGGAAATCACTTACTGATGCAAGGCTCTGAGCATCCAATTCATAAACCTTTGCTCGGGGTAGCATGGCATCCACCCCCTGTGGTATGGAAGAGTACCAGACTTGATCAACTTCCTGGCCAAACCAGGAGTAATAACTGCTGGAGGACCAGCATCAGAATAAGGTAATTCAATTAAGATCTATTGGTCAGTCACCTAGTCGACATGTTTCTCTGCAAGCCCTCTCCTAACTATCCTCAAAGGAAGTTCAACATCTTTGGGAGCTGGGTCTTTGGGGTCTGGGGGCTCTTTTATGCCTCCCCCTTTTGTCTTTTTTGCCCCGTCAGCAGGTTTTTGGGATCCATAAGTGCTACCACTAAGAAGATCAGGAAACTTTCTCTTCTTCATGATATCAAAAGGAGGAGTATCTGAATCAGCAACAACTTCTTGATTAAGATTAATCACCAGAGCAGGAGAAGCTGCATGTCTGGCAATAAAGGAAATAACTATATTTCTGTATTAAAGCAAATAAGAAGCATACCTAACGTGCTCCTCAGCAATCGTCTTGTGAAGTCCCTAGATAAATTTCAATTCTTTCAAATTTACTTCACTCTCTTTAGGAGATTTTCTTTTCTGGTCAACTGTAATCAAATTTACAAAGCAAGAGTCAATATGAAATTTTAACAAATATAAACTGGGAAAAAGTACTAAAACACAAAATAACATATCCCGTTGCCAAAGAGTGGACATCTAGGTCCTTGATATTTAGCACATCCAACTAAGGGGGCATGTTGCTAATTTTTTACAACTACCCCATGATCAAAATAATCCCTATTAGAATCAGGGAGGTTAACCACTAAATCTTTACTGGTTGCACTAGTTTTCAAATAATAAGTGGTATCACTAGTTAGCCATTTATAACAAAACATTACTTATGGAATCCCTATATGGGTTCCATGGATTTTATTTAACCTATATACTCCATTCATTACTCTCCATGGGTTATGAGCTACTCTTGCAGGTATAACGTCAAAATATTGACAAAACTCCTGACACAGGGGATTCAGAGGAAATGTGAACCCACACTCAGCAAGAAAGATGGAAGGGAACTAATGGCCTTCACCAAGAGAGAAAAAATTAGAAGGAAAAGTGGGATGTTCTAGTACAATCCAAGATGGAATGTTAAAGTCACTCCCGAACTTATCAAGCGACTCAATAGAATAAACCATGATGAAGAAACAAAGAAGAAGAAAATAAAAGTTCTTACAAGGGTTTAAGGATTCAGCAAGAACTGAAGACAGAAAAAAATGATCGTGCGAAAGTTCGAAGAACACAGCAGTAGAATCAGAAATGAAAAGATAGAAGATGATCGAAGTTTTACCATTCTTTTTATAAGTCGCCTCGAAAACTAAGAAAAGTAATGATTAAAGTGAACAACGGTTGAGTTTACGGTGGCTAATAAGAGAAAAGACAAAGATACAGCAGAAACGCTCATTAAAATTTGAAATATTTACAAAACTACCTATCGTGCTCAAAATTGTCAAATAACTAGATAAAATTCACAAGTTTGGAAGGTTTGCATCCGACCAAGCAGCCCAAAGCATAATATTCCAAACATTAGGGGCATCTGTTGATACCAAAATTCACCACCTTATGTGGACCAATTATAAGCCAACACGTGTCATCCAACACGGCATAAGTCCAAGTCAGTATGATACAAAAGCCCGACCAACAGAGAAGACCGACCAACAAGGGATACCAACCAATTGGGAAGATCGACCAACTACTAGAAATTCATCCAGTATAGCCAACGAAATGACAACAGTCTTATATTTAATTATCATTATATACTGATGTGAATGCCTAACAAATGAAGGCATTCCATTCTTTCATACGACAACTATCAACACCCCTTTTAGGGCTATAAATACATTGTATCATCCTCATTGGAAGGGACTGAAAAATAAATCAAGGTAGTCAAGTAATACATAACAATGGCCGTAGGTTATTCCATTACGCCGAACTACTTTAAAAATATCTTTATCTTTTTTTGTTTTTATTTATTTATCTGTGATCAATCAATTAGGCCTAGTCTAGTTTTTTGCATCAACACTTAGAACAAGCTTTATTAAGGTCGTTAAAATTTATACAGACCCTCCATTTACAGCTCTTCTTTTCAATGACCAATGTTTTAGATACCTAGTCCAAGATTTGAACCTCCTTGATGTAGTTGGCATGAAGTAGCTTTTCAACTTCATTCTCTATTGCTCTAACTTTTGCCAAAGCCTATTTCTTTGGATTTTACTTGATAGGTTGGTTTATAGGATCCATGTGCCTCTGGTGACAATTTTTTTTGAGATTGATGCTTAGAAGATTATAGGATTGCCAAGCAAATACATAAATGTTCACTTTTAATAAATCCATAAGATGGTCAACTTCCTCATTCGATAATTTTGAGATAATAAGGAATAACTTACCTTAATGGACTGGGCTAGGAGGAATCGTTTGTAATTAATCAAATTCTCGATCCCCAAGGGCCACTCTAGTCTCTTTAACCCCTGCCCGAGCATCCTTATGTTGCTATTTGCCTTGGTCAACCTCAATCATTATCATCTAGACCTTTCTTAGGTTAGGCTTAATTTTGCTTAATGGCAGTGATTAAATAGTTCCTAGTCATTGACTGTTCACCTATGATTTCCAATATTCCCTGATTGGTTAAAAGTTAAGCTTTTGGCAGAGATAAGATGACTCAACTCTCATTGTGTAAGGACATTTTTGTCCATTATCAATTTATATGTCGTACGCCGTTACACCGTTGAAGAAACTCAAGATCGCATCTACATCAATGGATCCGAATATCAAAGTGTCTTCAACATCATAGCCTCTGCGAGAATGAACTTGGTAAAATTTTGTTTTTACAAGTTCATATTTAGTATTGGAAAATTTTTATAAAATGTTTTTTATAAAAATAAGAAGTAAGTTTTTTCAAGCAAAATGAGGCTTTTAAAAGTTTTTTATTTTTCTGGGAAGCCGGACCGGTCCGCCCTCTACCCGGACCAATCCGCCTTGCTTTGTCCAGTAGACCACGGACCGATTGCGAACCGAAGAAGCCAAAATTTAAAAGAACCAATCCGAGGTCGGACCGATCCGCCCCCAAGCCGGATCGGTCCGCCTGAGATAAGTTCGAACAGTTCCGTGAGTTTTTTAACCACCATCTCATATTTCCTATATATATAACTATTCCGATGGTGTATTTCTTTAAGTCTTTGAGAAAACGTTTTTAAGAGTACAAACACAACAAGTCTTCAATTTTTGATGTGCCAAACATCTTTTTGATTCACACACAAAAATCCCAATTACTTTTGTGAATCTTTTGGAACCCTAGAACACAAACTTTGTTGGTGTTCATCTTTGTCGAGAGATCTTTGCAACCGAGGGCTGTGTGTCATTGCTGAGGGAGTCTCTACAAAGTTTTATGACTGCGTGTCATTAAGGAGAGCTGCGGTTCTTCCTTTGTTGTTTGGGCTGTGAGTCCTTGGAGGGTGTTGCGTGTATTCTCTTGCTGAGTTCAAGACTGCGTGTCTTTGTGGGTTGACTGCGTGTTAATCCATTGCAGATTTCTCTATGTAATTGTAAGTTGCGACTTGTATATTCATAGTGAAATAAAGGTTTTACCCGAAAGGTTTTTTTTCCTAAAATCTGTGTCTCAGCATATTTTGTGTCACATGCTTTATTTATTTATGGGTTGACACACTTACCTTAGATGCATGTTTAGGGGCTGAAATTAAATAAGTGTGCTATATTAGAAAGTTGCGAAGTTAATCAATTATCACACGTAATTCTCACGTTCTCACATTGTGTGTAGCCACCCTCTCCCAAGCATGGAGTTGTAAGGTGACCTCGACCCCATAATATGAAAGTTTATTTCACGATTGACCAGACTAACTTTGAGTGGAAGATTAATCTTCCCTAAGGGTGTTTCCAGGTTGGCATTGAATCCGATAAATAAATCTACCATAGTATCCAAGTCATGAATGTTTTATCCCATCTTGTAGAGAAAATCTACATACATGATCTCTGAGGACCTTCCTTGCTCGATCATAATTTTCTTCACATTAAAATTAACGACCTCAGCGTGAGGACCATGGTGTCCTTATGAGGAAGATTGACCCCAACCAAGTCTTCACTAGAGAACATAATAACTCTAATGAGATCAATTTCCTTACAATCCCTTTTGTTGAGGATGGGATTAGAATCCTCAATTGTGAAGGCCTCCTATATCCAATTATGACACACTCGCGAAGCTTTCTCCTGGTGCACTACTAAGGATCAGTGTAGCCATGGATGGGGATCATCATCCCTAAGGATGATAGGTCATCGTTGTCCTCTCTTTAAACTATTTTAACTCTATTTGTTACCTTTGCCTTCTCAGTGTCTAGATATTCCTTTAGGTTCCCAACCTAGACTAAGTCCTCTAAGTGACACTTTAACATGTTGCAATTATATGTCTTGTCATACTAGTGGTATGTTCACCTATTATTTTTAGGAGAATGAGGAGTCCTTTCTGAACGGACTCTCCTCTTTTGATGTCGACTAGATCCACATGAGTTGGATTCACGCCCCTCTGTGTGTTCGGGGATCTATCTCCTTAGATTAGTGATTTCCACATTGTGATTGTAGAGATACCCTTCATAAAGATTGAGGATCGTTGATGTGGGATCCTTGGCAGGTGGCCTAATGAAAGGTATGCCATGACAATGGTGATGATGATTGGGACAAAGAGATGGGTTGATCACCCGATGGGAGATAGAGGATAGTGACCCCTCTTCTCAATACAAAAGTGGTTTCTTATAAGGGAACGATACGATTTTTATGCACTTATGGGGGCAAACTTGACAAATCAGGTGGTAGGGACCGTAGTTTCTCACTGACGAAATCGAATCGATGATAATTTTAATTTCCCAATCAACCCTAAATTGTTGTGAATGAAATTAAATTAGCGCAATTTATACATGGTTCAATAAGTCGGTCTTGCCTATGTCCAAGGAAAAATAGATGAGAGTTATTTCATAATAAAATAAATAACTAGGAGTGTTAAGGTTACTAGATGATAGTTGAAGTTGTGAGTACAAGGTGTTGTGTACAAATTCATTGTTCGCAACCTCAAGCTCCCATCATAATTTTTTTTTTGGGGGGGGGAGGGTCCTTATTTATAAAAATAATGATTCTTAACTAGTTATAATAACAAAAAGATTTTTTTACTATGATTGGTCTCTCTTTGAGTTAATCGTCTCTGATGCAGTTGAGATAGAGTAGGACTATCTTATTGAGGAACATGCTTTGATGTTATCCAGGTATAGTCAGCCCTGCATGATTTGGTGACCGACTTGATCATGGGGTACTTTGTGAAGTCTCTGCCACTTGTCCTGCTAAGTGGGTTAGGTCAGCTTCATATGACTTTATCAAACACCTTATACAAGGTTCTTTTAAATCGGGTAACTCACCAATTATCGTTTTTAGATTCTAATACGTTACTAAAATATTTTAGATTTGGTGTATCCTTCGTTAATATGATTCGTTATATATATATATATATATATATATATATATATATATATATATATATATATATATATATAAAGAGAGAGAGAGAGAGAGAGAGAGAGAGAGAGAGAAAGTTAAGACGTAATAAGTAACATTTTAAAAATATAAAATAAAAAATCACAAACCAAAAACCAAAACCAATTACCATACACCAATTATTAAAAAACAAGTAATAATAATTTTTTTTTTAAATTCATTTTTTTTTAAACTATACAAAATTACAATTGACTGAACTCCTTTACTCTTTATATAAATTTCGATTTATATCAACATATATTGGGAAATTTATACGTACGTGTAACACCCCGTATTTTTGAGAATTTAAATAATTATGTGATTTATTATTAAATTAGGTGATTGATTATTATTGATGGATTAATTAAATTAAAATGTGAGAATTAATTATTAATATTACTGTGAGAATAAGTAATATGGAATGACGATTTTATATAACTTGTCGTGAGAGAGAAATACGATAGTTTGGTATATTAAGTCGGGACACGCGTGTGAGTCGTGTCAGGACTAAATAAGTGAAATAAAGAGGTAAATTATTTTAAGTAGCCCGTATGATCATTTCGAGTGCGTCGTTGAGTCTGTAGGGATCGAGATAGTCAGAAAACTCTACCCGGGTATTCTATTTGGACTCTGGGATATTTTTAGGCCAAGCCGGCACCCGGTAGGGTTAGTTTTGTAATTTGAATTTTTGGAGAAATTAAATGGACGAAACATGAAGAAATATTATATCGTCTAATTGGGGACAATTAGGGTTAGATTACACCAAAATCAAGAGAGAGCCATAGTGGGGGAGGGAGAGCAAATTCCAAAGGACGAGCGACAATTTACACCACCTTGCACAACCACCACCACCATCGTGTAGATCGGAACGCGAGGAGCGCATCCATACCGACAACACCAATGGATCAGACCTTCGAAATCGAGGCAAGTGTTTATTACTTGCTTTTCTTTAACAATAACCATATTCATGTTAGTGTAGGGATGATATAAACATGTATTGTTCATAAAAGTGATGAAAAATTGGAGATTTAGGATGTATGATTTGAATCTGAGATTAATTAGAATGAACCCTTCATATATGTAGACTAGAAATCACGTTTTGATGGACTTATGTGAAGACCGAATCTGGAAATCAAGTGTTCTTGAATAAGAATTTGAAGAACTAGGGTTTTAGAAATTAATTTGGGGATTTCATATTTCTTTGATGATTCGTAATGATTTAATGATTTTAGGATGTTAGAATCCATGTATAATTGTTAGGATTCGATTTGGGATTGATTGGTTGGAGTTTGGGATGATAATTTAGAGGTTTTAGGGTTGAAAAATGATGAAAAACGAAGTTGTCAAAGGTTGAAGATGAAACAGCGCCATCTCGCGCGATGTCGCGCGAAGTAGGTCGTTCAAACGAGATTGGTATCTCGTGAGAAGTAGTTCGAGAGATATAAGGATGTCGCGCAAAGACTGGTTCGAGCGACATGTGCAAGTCGTTCAAACGACTTGGATTTCTGGTTCGAGCGACAGGTCCAAATTCTGGACATTTTCATTTTTACCCCCAAATTAAGTTGCAAAATTAATTTAAGTGAGAAAACTGTTAATTGAGAAACTTAGCTTAGTGCAGAATTTTTAGGAAGAAGGTGGGAAGTTCTACTTTAAATGGTTGGAGCGGAAGGTTGACCTTGGAGATTACGTAAGAGAGTAATCGAATTAATATATAATACGTAAAAATGAGAGAATAATACGTATGGGATATATATAAATAATTTGGTTGGGTATATGTGTAAATATTAATAGGATGTGTGGATACATATTACATGCTTAATATTATGTGTATGACATACCTAGCTGCTTGCTATCACGGGAGTTGGTGTAGAGACAGTCTTATCCTAGGTGACCTTCAGGGGGGGATTATTGACTTGTATCTCAAAACATAGGATTGTGAAGACTTATTGGTGAGTTGACAGGTCACCGGACTATGGGAGCGTAGGTATGTGCGTGACCTATGGATATGTGAACTATGTTCCCCTCCACTATGTGTGTTTTGTATATATGGTTCATGGGAGGCTTCCGAACCGATAGTCCTTATTGGAGTACGAGATGTACCGAGACATGATAGCAGAGTATGCAATGCACTACAGGTTTAGCCTTGGGGTGTTGTATTAGTATATGTATATTATAATGGTGAATATATATATATATATATATATATATACACTTGTGTTATTCCTACTGTGGGATAATTGTATGTTATTGGGATAGTACAATCTTAAATGACGTATGCTGTGAATACTTAACTTAGTGTGATAACACTTAAACGAACTAATAAATGATGGTATTAATAATGTGAAAAATTGAGAATTATGGGTTGCTACCACGAGGTATAACAAAAAGTATAAGTCTTTATCTAGATAGAAGTGTTACGGATGACTAGGTGAGAATAGATGTATGTTAGGCATTCCCACTAGTCGAGAGGTGAGAATATCATGTGAGAGTTCGAACTGACATGCATATGATACTTGCTTTAATGCATCTTTAAATACTTGCTAATAAATCTTTTTAAAACATCAGGCTCTGACCCGTCTCTTGCATTTCTTCTCTCCTTTTCTATATATATATATATATATATATATATATATATATATATATACAGGTGCCCAACCACATGGATACCGGTTATAGATACTTGGATGGTTTGCCGAGCTGCAACTGTTGTGGAAGTTGAGAGTCATTAAGATTAAACGATTCTCTCATTTCATTCAGTTCCTAGTTTAGATATTTCAATTCAGGCATTTGTCGCCCATTCTCATTAGAGGAGTTGTATTCAGTTTCCTTTGTAGTTCTTTTCAGTTAAATTGAGTATTTATTATGGTTTGGTTTGTGACTTTGAACTGAAAGATTTTATCCAGTCTTAATTATTCAATAATTGATTCAGTCAGCATTCAATTCTTGTGTATGGTTTATAATTACATGTTCAGAAATTTATTGAATCAATTGGTTTCAAGTTTAATTGGGAAATGTTTTGACACTAGCTTAATTAAATGTTAAGTAATTATTTGGATTTAAGTTTTTGACAGTGATGCTAAGAATGAACCAACCGAATATTCTGTTATAAATTTTATAAAGGATTGATTACCCGATATTTAATTGGGCGGGGTGTCACAGTACATACATATATTTTGTTTGTAATTATTTTTGTAACTAATATATTAGCAATTATTTTTTTCTTTAACTTTTGTTTTTAATTATTTTTTTTGTAATAGTTATTATTATATTTAATCTATTAATTATTTTTTAGTATTGAGTTTTGTGTTAAAGTATTTTATTTTCTATTTGTACTTTAAAAGTTTAATTACATTATTTTTGAATTTTATATCTTTAATTATTAATTAAACAAGTAAAGAAAACTAGGTGAGGGTTAGTACGGGGGACAAGTGGTGGACTAATTTGTCGTGATCGTAACAAAACCGCAGTCAGCCGGTGATTGCGGAGATGCCTCTCTGACTTGTTTACGTGTGTGAAACTCATCTATTTATTATTATTTTAAAATTTGAAATTGAGCATCTATTTAAGGAAGAGTACATACATTATTTTCTTTTTGGTTCGGCGGAGGTCATTGATTGCGATTAGGAATAAAGGGTTCTGACTTGGGTATTTTAGACTGCGTCTTTTTTACTTTTGCTGTTATTTAAATTGTCTTTGTTAAAAGTTTTTATTTTTTCAGAGCGAAGTGGGCTTAGGTTAGGTGGTATGTTAGCACATGGCATTTTGATGGGGCGTAACAGTAAAAGGTTCACACAGTGTCGGTGGTAATTCTTAATGGTAATGCCAGGGAAGAGAAGGGAGAAGGGGCAATGAGGAAACTGACAATAATATTAATAAAAATAAATGGTGGTGAGTGTTGTTCGTCGAGTTGTCGGTTTATAGAATTATCGTATTTATATTACAGGTCAAAATTCTCTCATATTGTTTCACAGACAGGACAAGGCACCGCCACGCGTTTAACCTAAGGCCTCTTCAATTTTTACTATTTGGGTTTTAAATTTTTTAACAATTGGTATCACTTACACAATTAGTCTCACTTCCCCACGTGTAATAAATAGTTTACGGTTAACGATTGAAAAGTGCGAGAGTGACATAAAAATTAACTAAAAAAGTTTGATGTCTTTGGAACATCAAATTATTTGAAAATTTGAATTTTTATTGGTTAATAGTATTGGTGGGAACTCACATTATTTATGAAAATGAGTTCGCACCAATGACATTGGCCAATGAAAATTCAAGACATCAAATAGTTTGATGTCTCAAAGACATCAAATTTCTAGCCAAAAATTAAACATAAAAGTGTTTGGATACGAATTTCACTAAAAGTGTAATTTTGTGGAGGTAACTCTTTAATTAAAAAATTGTCAAGGAACTAATGGCTTAATGACTTTAGAGTATATTAGTTTTATTTGGTCCTAGAATTAAAATGAAAAAAAATATTTTTGTTTCAATATGTCCTATTAGAAAAATATTGTAAATGTTTACTATATGTATGAATAAGACTTGCTAAAAAAAATAAGAAAAAGTACTCTTAGGTCCCTCATAAACAAATTTTAAACACTAAATGAATTTTCACAAATTTTAAACACTTAGGTCCACTAATTCTCTTCTTGTAAAAGATCACGCTAGTGGCATAATAAGTGGATCTAATAGTAAATTGTCCTTAAATATTTAAAAATTATTACCAAGGGACCTAATTGTAAAGTTCCCCAAAAAATATTTTGATAGCACCAATGGAGACATGTCTTATATAATTTGGTTTTAAATTTGGATTAATACCAAAATGATTTTACCATAGCACCATTCTATCAAACAAATTAATCTCAAAAGATTTCTCAAATTGATCTAAAAATCATGACTTATTTGAAAGAAATATCATATTGTTCTTCATTCTTTTTTATGTGCCTCTAGCAAGGATCACTTGGAGGAAAAGATTTTTCAAATTAGTCATAATATTTGGATTGATTTGAAAAAATTTTGAGTTTTTTTTAATAAAAAAATATGTTGTTGTACTCAATCAGTTTGTAATTAGTTATTCAAATTTTGGTTAAAAATCCACTTCAATCATTATTTTTTCCAAAAAAAAACGCAACGCCTAAATTTAAAAGGTTTCTAAAACCCAACCCCAAAACTCATACATTGGATGAAAAATGTTATACATTCTTCTACTACCTCTAGCGATGACCACTTGTATGAGGATAAGTTTTTTTTTTAATAATGTTATTGGAGTAGATCATTTTGTAATTTTGTATTCAAATTATAGACATGACACAATAAAAAATGAAGTTACAGGTATATACGGAGTGGTCAAAACAAAAGTCAATTATTAAGTTTTCAAAATAAATGTTAAACTTAAACAAAATAAACCCAAAGTTAAACTTTGCACCGATTTAAACCGATTATTGTGATGAAAGATTTACCAAATTTTATCCTGTCTTAAAACATGTTGTAATATCCCGCAATTTTAATGACTTTTAATATGAGATAAGTAGAAGTTAATGGAAAAATTCAATGGGGATTAATTGGAATTAATTATGAAATTAATTGGGATTAATTCGGATTGAATATTACTAATTACGAAATTAATTGGGATTAATCCGGATTGAATATTACTAGAGATTAAAGTAATTTATGATTTTGAATATTACTTAGTGATAAAAAAGTAATATGTGAATATAATAATTATTGTGAGGAGCTACAAATACGACAATAATGGAAATTAAGTCGAGGCGCGCTCATAAGTCATGTCGGGACTAAAGTTGGGAAATAAAATGAGATTTATTTTTAAGTCATTCGGATGATCATTTGAAGTGCGCCGTTGATTCCGGAAGGGTCGAAATAGGTAAAAAAAAGTCTACCCGGGGGTTTGATTTGGGTCCCTGGTTAATTGGAAGATGAAAAGACACTCTGAAGTGGCATTTTAGTCATTTTGCTTGGGAGATGAATAGTGCCTATATTTTTTTGTCTTTTAACTAACCTTGGAGACTTGTTATATACTAGATGTGCCCACGTGCGTTGCACGTGTGTGCGAGTTCCGATATTTCTCTTTAGGAATGAAATCATGAATAATAATGTATGATTGTAAATCCTTTGTTAAATTAAGGACACTTAATTAAGTAAAGTAACTAACAATGTAGTTCTGTTGACGTAATAAGCCATGCATTACGATTGAATATTTTAAATCAATCTCCATAAATCCAAGTTATAAGAAATATAAAATGCAAAGAAATAGATAATTTGTTTTTGGAATAAATTGTATAACGATAATGTTTAAGGGTAAAAAATTGAAATGTAATCGTCAAATATGTTGCTTTTGACGTTTGTTAGGATTTGATGGTTCTTCTTCCTCTTCCACTTTCAGAGCTACAAACGTGCAAGCTTTCGATCAGATGCTTTAAATGATCTCCCTTTAATGTAGAATCTGTATATTTTTCAAATGCATGTATATAACTTTCGAACATAGTCTGAGTGCAAAATTCCCTGTGTAAACCAAATAATATATATGAATCTTAATTAAATATAATTATTATTGAGCTTATTGAATAAATGTGTGAATTTGAATTGTAAATAAGAATGATATTACCTTGTCTTTAGAAGCAATGAAATTTGGAATGTTGCAGCCAATGAATGATTTTGCTTCCTCGAATAGTGTCACTGATGCTCTTTCATCTTCGTCTTGGACGACAAATTAAAGTAAGTACCTTATATTTTTTTGAATAATGTATTAGTAAAGTTTTATATATGAGTTTTATTATTAATATTGAAAGATTCTTGACCATATTAATTTACCTTGTTGTGCAATTTGAATTTGAAGTACCACAATTTAAGCATGTGCCATTTCCATTTTCAACAGTGACTTTTTTGTTGCACACATTGCAAGCATCATTCCATGGATTTTCCTTGTTTTTAACCTCCATAATCATTGCCAAGAAAGAACAGAAAAGATTATGTGGTTTGTGAAAAATCGGATATGTTATGTTATTAAATTGAGGATATTAGAGACGTAAACGCGCACTTGTCTTCCATTATTTCGGCGTCGATAAATAGGATATGAGTCTTGGCCTTGAGAGGTAGAAGATGCGAATTCGCGAGGGTAATGAAATTTGCAATTCCCATTTATCATACAAGGGTTATTTTTATTCAATTCTCCACAGGGACCATGCATCATGTGCTTGATGACTAATGAATAAAGCAATAGGTATTCATGAATATCAGGTATCTCTGCACAAATGAATTTATCGTAATTATCTGGAGTATTGAGCTTGTAATCTTGCTTTAGAATTACCAAAATATGAGCATGTGGCAATCCTCTCTTTTGGAATTCGATTACATGTACATGTGCTGCTACCTTTCCAAATATTTCTTTCTTAAAAAGTTGATCCTTTAGGTCCTTTAATTTAGCTCGAAATACTCTCGAAGTTAGATCAGGTCGATCTTGAGGTACCTGACCTAGATGAAGATTATTAAGGATTTCTTTCCAATCAGGGTTGCAAGTCATTGTGATGAATAAATATGTCTTCCCATATATTTGAACTAAATCCATTGCATCCAAGTATCTATGACGCATATCTCTAGGTCCACCAATGAATGATGCTGGGAGAATAATTCTTTGACCGACTTTGTTGGCTCTTGTTTCACCTGTTGTGACGCTGTCGACCAACCCTTGGTATAATTCACTTCTAATTTTTTTCTGTTGGTTATGATAGAAGTCAAGTCGGGTTGTTTCTAACTTTATGTACATGTCGACAGAATATTGTTACAGTAGCTTTCTAGCGAATAACAACGTTGATTGTCTATTATTTCTGATCTGCAATTTGTGTGCATAGTATTCTCGACATGATACTTTAGATGAGTTCTCTCGATGAACACCTAGAAGAGTGTATGGTTGTGGAAATTTAAAAAGAAGAATAATTGCTAAATGTAATCAAATTGGAATTTAGGAATGATATTTTTAAAATATATTTTCTGTTAAATCTATACCTTCTTGCTCTGATGAGAGAATGTCCTTTGTACATGTGATTGCTGGTAGGGAGGCCTGGATGTTTGTATATGTGGTAGATGAGGTATCATTTTGGTGCTTTATGTCTTGATGCCATCCAACCTCTCCTTTTGGAAAAAGCAATGGGTACTGTAATGGGTCATAACATCCAAAGTAGTGCTTTATTTGGTGTCGTTGACCGGAGTGAGACACGATAATGATGTCTCGCTCGAAAGGAATATTTTCATTGTTTCCTTCAATCCATATTACAGCAATTTCATTGGATGTAGGCTCATTGTAAACACGTTGATCAAGGTTAACATGTTTATTGATTTGGACTTAAAGTGCATCGAGTGAAGGGTAGTCCTTTAATCGTCATAAAAACTGAGCGTATGGATTTTCATTTAGTACATTCAAGAGCTTTTCAACTATATCAACGTTTAAGGATAACCCTAGTAAGATTCCCATTCGGTTTTGAACCTCATTGCTAGTGTCATGGAAGTAGAGTTGGAAATAATAGGGGTTGTTGGTGGGTTTCAATGAGGGTAAATGATGATAAACTTGGCCTTGAACTCGAAACGTGTATACACCACATCTTGATGAAGCTAGTTGCTTGTCAAGAGTAACTCCAAATGAAGTGAAGGCGAATATGATATTGTAAGCTCTTATATTAGCACGAAATTATTTTGATTTCAGAAGAATTAGATGTGAAAAGATGAAATAAAACTCGGGGACCGAAGTTTCAGCGAGTGATATTTGACCTTTTTGACAACAAAATGTTGGGGGTTCATATTGGAATCTTTGGGCATTGTAGTGATGGAAATAGGGAGTTGCTTCTAGTTCTAGCAACGTAGAGCATAGAGGTTCATATATGGTTTCTCCTAATATGAGAGCAATTATAATATTAAATATTCATTTCATAAGTCTAACATGATTTACTTAAGCGTAAACTATATTTTAGTTATTTTTAGATAACATTGATATTGGTAAGAATTTAATTGGGCTCGAAGTAACCAAGTAATTCTATGCCTTTTCCTTGTATTGGGTTTGGCTGATACATTTTCTGATGGTGGAATGGATGACATTTCTAACAATTTGGGAAATGACGTGTCTGGAAGATTATTTAGTAAGTTTAGTAAGAAAGGAGCATGAGAAATGTAATTGAATGATTTTATAATTTAAAACAAAAATTTAATTAAATATAAGAATGGTGAAAATATATGTAAGGAAATACAGATTGAATTTTCATTAACTTCATGTAAATGGCACATATATAAGTTGTTTACTATGTCAAAAAACTGATCCGCAAACTTGGTGTACAAATTTGATAACTTTGACTTTTATGTGCATGTCGTTGTTGCAAGCCAAGTTAATCAAAACCTCAATTAGCTACAAAACATAACAAACTCATGTGTAGCGGTAAGTAAGGATGTCAATCCACATCAAGGGGGTAAGCTAGAGACAAACTCAATTGTAATTTAATTTTTATTTTCTTTTTGTGCTTTTCAAATATTAAAACAATTTGTGTGAGATGAGAATTTAAACTAAACTAAATCAAGATGTAAATAAAAGTAAATGAAAATAATAAGTAAATCTAACTAACTAAAAATCTAAAATATGAAAATGGTGAGGAAATAAAAGTGAGAACAATCAAGGGCTAGGATGGCTCTAATTATTTTAGTTAATCAAAATTAATTAGTTCAAGTACTCAAGGATAGTCTTATGTTCTTCTCATATAAAAATATTTCTGAAATTTAGATTGAAACTGACTCAATTTTAATTTTCAATCACATCTCGTCATATAATAGATGTATTCATTGGCAACCTAAAAAAGATTTTAAATATTTTCAAGACCTCTCTCAACATTTCATAATCTCAATCAAGGTCGGTCCTAGAGTTGTGAACAGAGCAACAGTGTCAAGTTCGGAGCTGAAGTCGACTCTTCATAAATAGAATACATGGAACCGATCAACCTCCAAAATATTCTACTGGAAATTACTCGATCTCTAAACAAACGCAAACAACATTTCAATCAATTTTGACATTCCATAAGCAACCAAATTGCTCCCTGCCTAATCTCAAGGTCTCTTTGAAACTTACAAATTTTATCATCATTTATTACATAAGCTAAACTCAATTCGATAGGACATGTGACGGACCAGAATCGAACATTTCATAAAAAATGAAAAAGCAAACTGAATAATTCGAGGCCTATTTGTACATTTTAATATCTTAATCATGCTAATTGTTTTGTTAGTGCTCTTTTCATCTCAGAAAATTCAATAATGTACAATGTGACTTGCAAAGGTGCTTTGCATGAATCGATACAATTTGCAAACATAAAAGATATAACAATTGGAATCTTGTAGGAACTGACCGCATAGTCCTGGGTCTCCCGGTATGGGAGTATGACGATAATTTGCAAAAATCAACACTTAAACTTAAAAACAAGTCGTTAAAGGGTGAAAACCTAAACCACCCCCCAAACGACCCTGTAGGGGGCACGAACACCTCTCACTGGACCAATGTAACTTGTAGCAACTGACCGCGTAGTCCGAGTCTCCCGATTTGAGAGTATGACGATAATTTGCAAAAATCACACTTAGAGTTAAAAACATGCCGTTAAAGGGTGAAAACCCAAACCAGCGCCCAAACGACCCCATAGGGGGCACGAACTCCTCGCACGGGACTGATGTAACTTGTAGGAACTGACCGCGTAGTCTCGGGTCTCCCGGTTTGAGAGTATGACGATAATTTGTAAAAATCACACTTAGAATTAAAAACATGCCGTTAAAGGGTGAAAACCCAAACCAGTTCCCAAACGACGTCGTACGAGGCACGAATACCTCGCACGGGACCAATGTAACTTGTAAGAACTCACCGCGTAGTCCCGGGTCTCCCGGTTTGAGAGTATGACGATAATTTGTAAAAATCACACTTAGAGTTAAAACATGCCATTAAAGGGTGAAAATCGAAACTAGCCCCCAAACGACCCCGTAGGGGGCACGAACACCTCGCACGGGACCAATGTAACTTGTAGGAACTAACCGCGTAGTCTCGGATCTCCCGGTTTGAGGGTATGATGATAATCTGCAAAAATCACATTTAGAGTTAAAACATGCCGTTAAAGGGTGAAAACCTAAACCAGCCCCCAAACGATCCCGTAGGAGGCACAAACACCTCGCACGGGACCAATATAACTTGTAGGAACTGACCGCGTAGTCGCGGGTCTCTCGGTTTGAGAGTATGACGATAATTTGCAAAAATACACTTTGACTTAAAAATGGTGAAAACCTAAACCAACCCCCACACGACCCCATAGGAGGCACAAACACCTCGCACGGGACCAATGTAACTTGTAGGAACTAATCGCGTAGTCCCGGGTCTCACGGTTTGAGAGTATGATGATAATTTGTAAAAATCACACTTAGACTTAAAAACAAGCCGTTAAAGGGTGAAAACACAAAGCAGCCCCCTAACGACCCCGTAGGAGGTACGGACACCTCGCACGGGACCAATGTAACTTGTAGGAACTGACCGCGTAGTCCCGGGTCTCCCGATTTGAGAGTATGACGATAATTTGCAAAAATTACACTTAGACTTAAAAACAAGCCGTTAAAGGGTGCAAACCCAAACCAGCCCCCAAACAACCCCGTAGGAGGCATGGACACCTTGCACGGGACCAATGTAACTTGTAGGAATTGACCGCGTAGTCCCGAGTCTCCCGGTTTGAGAGTATGACGATAATTTATAAAAATCACACTTAGACTTAAAAACAAGTCGTTAAAGGGTGAAAACCCAAACCATCCCCCAAACGACCCCGTAGGAGGCACGGACACCTCGCATGAGACCAATGTAACTTGTAGGAACTGACCGCGTAGTCCCGGATCTCACCGTTGGAGAATATGACAATAATTTCCACTCATATATGTAATTTTTTAGTTTGAGTAAATTATTTTTTTTTTAAATTATTTAGTTACTAATATCGTATCTTTTTTGTATCCTATTTTTTTTTGCAGGATAACAGTTTATCGTTTGCATTGATTCACGTGGAACACACAGAGAACTCAATGGTTTACAACAAGGGGTTTATTCATGATTTCATTTTTTTGTGTCATGGCCGTGCGGTCTTTTGTTATTTTATTGTTGACTTTTATGGCCGTGCATGCTTTTGTAAGTTAATTGTTATATTTTGTGACCGTGCGGGCTTTATGTTAGGCAGGTTTTGTATTAACAGGTTTTGAAATGTCCAGAAAATAGAGGAAACTCTGCTCAATTTTTTTTGAGCATGTGAACTGGTAAATACTTGTAATATTTTGAAGTTTGTATGTACATTAGTTTATTAACAACGTGCAATATTATTAATTTGTGAATTTTGTGCTTTCAAATATTTTTTTTATAAAAAATTTGGCACAGTTCAAAACCGTGGCAAAAATGTATCATATTTTGGCACGGTTTTGAACTGTGCCAAAGTTTTTTAAACTGTGCTGAATCTGGCACAGTTAAAAACTGTGTCAAAAGTGTGCCAGAAATATAAAAATCTGGCACGGTTTAAAAGTGTGCCAGAATTGTTCCTGTTTAGTCAAATCTGCCACAGTTAAAAACTGTGCCAAAAGTGTGCCAGAAATATCAAATTCTGGCACGGTTTAAAAGTGTGCCAGAAGTGTTCCTGTTTGACCAAATCTAACACACTTTTGAGCCGTGCCAGAATAAAATTGCCATTTTGGAACACCTGATTCTGGCACAGTTCAAAACTGTGCCAGTTTCCTGTTTTTGGTGTAGTGGCATCCCAGCCTTTCTTAAAATTCAAATTTTTAAATAAAGGCCAAATATTTATTGTCCTGGGCCAAGTCGTCCATGTACCCCGGATCAAAGACATCATCTTTTTCCACCGTCAAGACACAAGGGTGATATTCATTAGCCTTCTTCAGCGTGTTATGCTCTGTCTTCAACTTGTCAAGTTTTATCTTTAACACGGATACCTCCAAGTTGATGGACTTCTTCTCGCATCATACGCATTTTTGGTAGTGACCATAGACTCCTGAGATTCTTCTAAGACCGTCATTAGGTCGTCGTTAGTCTTGACCTGTATGTTACCCCTGTTAATAATGGAAACAAAGTCTGCTATAAACTGCAAAGATAAAATAACCACAAGTCAACGAAGAGATCAAAATATAGAGGCATTTGAACAAAAAATGATTAAACTTACTAGAGAAAACGTATGCACGACATGAGAAGAAAGCTGATCAGAGGTTAGTCTATCGACTTGCTCTCGGTCTAGTGCCAAGGCGCCTCCCACAACAGTATAGGGGCCAAAAACGGGTTCTTAGCCACCGACATGGTTTGGTGGCCTTTCCCATGTTGGGGGCATCCACCTTCTTGGTGGGGACACCAATAGAATAAGAGGGAGTGGTTTTATCCTTCTTTGCCTTATCTTTTACGAGAGAATCCACAAGAGTAATAAGCTCGAAGGGACCTCCGACCTCCTTCCTTTTGGCAACTTTTTCCTGTGGAGAGGTGTGGAGATCGAAATCATACACAAAAGTAAAGTTTCTCTTTTTTTGAAGCGTCCTCCTCAATTACATGGATGCTATTCACGTTCACAGGTTCAAATGAAGACGAGGTAGAAGTTCTAGAGGACCCCTCACTCGTTGAATGGATTGGTATTTCAGGAATGAAATTCAACTTAAAATATATATTTTTTTAAATTTAAAAAAAATTGGTTTGCGCTAGCAACTATGCATACTTGGTATGTATGAGAGTTTGCCTCTCTCTATATTATTACCCGTCGCTGTCGGAAGAAGAGGAGTGGCGCCCGATTAGGGGGATCTAAATTGACCCGAAGCTTAATCGTGTCAATTATGGGTTAGTGGGTTCGATCCAAACATGATATGTTAAATTCACGGGTTAATCGGGTATGACCCGATTTGGATCCGGACCTGTTTACGTATGACCCAATTCTGAAATGCCGCTCTTCCAACCACAAAATCAAGCTGCTAATATCCGTGATTTTTAAAATCATAATCAAATTGTTGGCGGAAAACCAACCCGACCAAATAAAACTGTTTAAGTGGACTATTCGGGTTTTGACTGGTTTAGTAAACACCCATATGGTGAGGATATAACTTTTCGTGTAGTAAAACATATTTCTCTGTTTCCCGGGTTGCTATTCGAATATGTTCACCAGACTTGTGTTTCCAATAAAAGATAGGGGGCAATACCGGCAATTGACTAATGGGGACACCAAAGTGAGTCTCCAGAAACCTTTTGACTACCCTGCCACAACCCACCCTCGTCTAACTTGTTTTGGTAACTCTTATGCCCAAGAACCCGTAATTAAACTCGTAAAGTGTCTGTGTCTAAATGATTAAAAAATCAAACCCTAATTAAAGTTCACTTCTTTAACTATTTTATATTTTCCCGGATTGTCTGCAGTAATTTGCGATACAATACAAATCAATATAAGTCCAACACCGACCGCTCGCAATAAACAGCCGAACAAAGCCACATGACCCAGCTCTCTCAACCTTCAAATTAGAAATAAAAAAAAAGCAAGAAAAACTATAAAAAGTAAAAAGACAATAAACCGCATTTAATAATCCCTGCTATTTTTTGAGCAGTTGGCACCTTCCTTCCCTCCCTCCGTCATATATAGTGGCTTCACTTCCTCTTCCTCCCCAATCCCTACTCCCTCTCTTATCTCTTCTCTCTCTCTCTCTCTGTTCTGGGTGGGTTATCAGAAGTTTTAGCTGATAAACCAAACCAACATTGCCATTTTGTAATTTATATAGCCGCTTCCACAGAACAGATCTCCATCTCCTAGTCCTTGTTCATTCACTGAACATTTGGTTTTCGTTTTAAAAACTCTTGAGCTTTGAGATTGTAATTGCAATCTATGGATAAGTGTGCGAGACTCTGTTCTATGGCCACTCTGTTTCTGTTTCTTGGGCTTCTTCCTTTGGCCTTTGGTGGGCATGACTATGCCCAAGCTCTCAGTAAGAGCATTCTCTTCTTTGAAGCTCAGAGATCTGGTTACCTCCCTAGTTCCCAGAGAGTCCAATGGAGGAGCCATTCTGGTCTCAATGATGGCAAGGCTAATGGGGTATGTTATTGTTACTAACTATCAACTATTTTAAAAACCCATTTGGGCATATCCAAAAATTCGTTGGTATATAAATAAACTAAATAACTGTATGGCTTTCTCTAAATGTTTACAGGTAAATCTGGTTGGAGGATATTATGATGCGGGTGACAATGTGAAATTTGGGCTACCCATGGCATTCACGATAACAATGATGTCTTGGAGCATATTAGAGTACGGGAAGCAAATGGCAGCAACTGGAGAACTTAGTCACGCCATGGAAGCTGTTAAGTGGGGGACTGACTACCTCATTAAAGCTCACCCTGAACCCCATGTCCTCTATGGAGAGGTACCACTAATCTCTCTTTTACTTTTGTTTTAAGTTTGTGGCGTCTCTTTCTTTTATTATTTTTTATTTTGTTGCTAACAGTGCAAGAAACGCTAATTTTAGCGGTGTTTATTAAGAGGGTGCTCTTTTCTTCAAACCATATATTATTTTGTGGGGTTGGTAGTAACAAATATTGATATGAATAGGTGGGAGATGGTAACACAGACCACTATTGTTGGCAAAGACCGGAGGACATGACGACGTCAAGGCAAGCGTACAAGATAGACCCAAGCAACCCAGGATCTGACCTCGCCGGTGAGACTGCAGCCGCTATGGCCGCCGCCTCCATCATCTTTCGCCGCTTTAACCCTTCCTATGCCAATACTCTCCTCAACCATGCCTACCAGGTCACTTAATTTCTTTGACTCACAATTATTAATTTCTATGGAATTACCTGTAAATGGTCAACGTTTATATTGTTAGTGCATATTCACCATTATTGTATTGAATAAAGATTAAGGGATTAACTGATGTGACGCGTATGAACTTTCCATTTCTTTATTCATCTTAGTTTCTACAATAAAGTTTACCGATTTGAACTCGATTCATTATAATGTTTGTTTTAAACGGAATATAATATTAGGAGGGATATCTTTTTAGTCCATAGTGGTTATTTGCGTAACAACCGTTGTTTGAAACCCATCATGTTGGTAAAGTAATACGAGTTAGGGTTACCTTTAAAGTAACTCGATTCATTATAATGTTTGTTTTAAACGGAATATAATATTAGGAGGGATATCTTTTTAGTCCATAGTGGTTATTTTACCGATTTAAATGGTGGTAAAATCTTTCGGCGCATATTATGGATCGTGGTGGATTACCTTTTCCCTTCTTCTATCACGGGTATTGTCTCCACACCGACAGATTTGATCTGTTTGTACCTTCAAATCTTAACCGTTGAAAATTAATGACCCGCACAAAAGAACATATACAAGTGTCGCCTCAGAGGGGTGCCCACCCAACCCAATTTCCCTTCTAACTCCTTTTCCAAATATACCCTCCTAACATAGTGTTATTTTCGTTCGTTATTAACCTTTTATATGATGTGTTGTTTTTCAGCTGTTTGAGTTTGCGGACAAATACAGGGGCAAATATGACAGCAGCATCACAGTGGCTCAGAAGTACTACCGTTCTGTCAGTGGATACGCCGTACGTAGCCATAGCTGTTTTAACTACCGTAACTATAATTCACCCATATGCTTTTGTCGAATTTATTCATTTATTTAATGTGTGTGTAGGATGAATTGCTGTGGGCTGCTGCATGGTTGTACAAGGCATCAAACAAAGAGTACTACTTGAACTATCTAGGCCAAAACGGTGATGCGCTTGGTGGAACAGGGTGGGCCATGACTGAGTTTGGATGGGATGTCAAATATGCTGGTGTTCAGACTCTTGTTGCCAAGGTAACGTTTTCTATTTGCAATCCTACACCCATTTTATTCAATTATTACAACAGTTTGTGTGTGTGTGAGATTATTTATACGGGGAAGTAAAAAAATAAATAAACCTAACCTTTTAAGTTGTTGTAAATAAGCCTTTGAATGGTTAAATAACCCTATATATCATCTATGGTATTGCAGATAGTTCATTCTTGGGTCTTCCTTGGCTACACCTAAGGTTTCTTTGTGCAAAATGCATAGTTTAGGAGGGGCTCTTGTATCATAGATAATTAAAGGAGTTAATTACAGAATCTGCATAATTTAGAAGAGCCCTTCGTATGACATTAGTGTAGGATTACATTACTGAAACTAATGCACTAATGCATCAGAGAAACTAGTAGTAAAATGGTTTTACCCTAAGGGTTCGTCTGGCAACCCAATTCTAAGGCTTGGAATTGGAATTGGAATTGGAATTGGAATTCCACGGAATTGAAATTGGCCTTCCAATTCCAATTTCAAACCTTGGAATTGGGTTGCCAAACGGGCCCTAACTGTAGCAAAATGGTTTTGCACCTAATTGTAGGTTAGGTCCATTGCCTAAAACAAATTTGACTTAAATAACACCAATTTGACCACAGATAGAAACCTCCAATACGAAACTTCAAAAAGCTTTTGCTTTAACAGAAAGCAAATCTGCTTTGTTGGCAATAGGCAATAGCATTGAGCAATGATGACAAACAAGCTTGGCCACTTGTCGGGGAGGACTGTGAGAATCCACTCAGCCACCCAACTGAGCAGGGGCGGAGTTCCCCCCGAGATTTTCAAAAAATATATTTTAGGGGTGCAATTTTTTAAGGGACGCCCCTTTTGAAATCTTGCCTACACTGTCTTTTAATAAAAAAATTGTATAAAACTTGGATTAACCCAAAAAAAACTTGCCTCGGGGGCTCCCACCCCCGAGCCCCGGCACCACTCGAGACTTTTACCCCCCCTAACCAAAAATCCTGGATCCGCCACTGCAACTGAGTTTATAATTTATTCAATTTCAATTATAGTTGGATATTTTGTAACTAACTAAGTGGTACATTAATCTACTTGCAGTTCCTGATGCAAGGGAAAGGTGGTCACTATGCACCAGTGTTTGAAAAGTACCAGGACAAGGCTGAGTTTTTCATGTGTTCATGCCTTGGCAAGAGCACCCACAATGTTCAGAAAACCCCCGGAGGCCTCATTTTCCGTCAGAGATGGAACAACTTACAGTTTGTCACGAGTGCCTCGTTCCTCCTCACTACCTACTCCGACTATCTCTCCTCTGCTGGCAAAAGTCTCCAATGTGCCTCCGGCACAGTCTCCCCATCTGAGCTTCTCGCATTTGCCAAATCTCAGGTAAACCTAATCCTCTCGTTTGTTTGTTTGTAGGATTTTTTTTCTTTTCAGATTGGTAATTTTGTTCTTCAAACTAAGCCTTCATTCACCCCATTTATAATATATTTTTTGCTAAACTTAAAACTTCAGGTGGACTATATTCTGGGAGACAACCCAAGAGCAACTAGCTACATGGTGGGTTACGGCAGCAACTACCCGAGACAAGTTCACCACCGAGGTTCCTCCATTGTGTCCATTAAGAATAACCCTTCATTTGTTAGTTGCCGAGGAGGTTATGCAACTTGGTTTAGCAGGAAGGCAAGTGACCCCAATCTCCTTGCCGGCGCTATTGTTGGTGGACCTGATGCCTATGACAACTTTGCCGATCAGAGAGACAATTATGAGCAAACAGAGCCTGCTACCTACAACAATGCCCCTCTTCTTGGTGTGTTGGCAAGGCTTCATGGCGGCCATAGTGGCTATAACCAGCTCCTTCCAGGTACTAATTCATTATTTATCATTCTTTCAGCTGTGTTAGATTATATGCTACCCAATTTTCTTGGTGACAATAATCAATAAATTTGTTTTGCAGTGGAACTTCCTGTTTCTAAACCCATTGCTGCACAACCAAAGCCAGCTACACAACCTAAAGTAACTCCAACCCCAGGTATATTTTTGTCTTTTTTTCAGCTTGGATCTCAATTTATCTACAAATCCATTGAATAAATAATCTGACATTGAGAGCATGGTTTACAGCATCATCATCTACTCCAGTCTCCATTGAGCAGAAGACGACTTCTTCATGGGTTTCTAATGGAATAACTTACTACAGATACTCTACAATTGTGACCAACAAATCTGCTAAGACCCTGAAGGATCTCAAGCTTACCGTATCCAAGCTTTATGGTCCTCTATGGGGTCTAACAAAGTACGGAGATTCGTATGTGTTTCCAGAATGGGTCAATTCTTTGGCAGCCGGTAAAAGCATCGAGTTTGTGTACATTCATTCTGCTTCTCCAGCAGAAGTCTCCGTCTCGAGCTACAATTTGGTCTAAAAACAGAAGAGAACGGAACTGAGTTAAAAAAACAGAAGGAATGGTTCAAAGGGATTTTCTAGGGTTGTAATTTAAGAATTGTGCAGATATACACGACGACGCAGTTCAAGGAAGTGTTTCTTTTTTTGGTTTTAATTTCAATTACTTGTTGATTTGTGATCCAAGTAGGGTTTTAGATGGAAGTTTAGATTAAATAAGGTCGAAGATTGGAGGAAGAAAGGAGTGAAGAGACAATTTAAAAAGAGTGCTCATCCTCTTTCTCCTCCACTTCATTAGTTATATATATATATAGGTTTGAGAGAGAGATTGAAAGAGTGAAGGTTGGGACAACTTCCCAACAAGAATTAAGGAGTCTTTTGTTTCATTGTACGTCAAAATAGCTAGCTTTGAGGTTTTTGCTTTTCTCGATTTTCGTTTTTGTATTGTGCTGTTGTAAGTTTTACAACGTTCTCTTATTTGAAATATGAAAATAGTTTGTGCCAACTACTTTGTTATGCCTTCTCATTCAACTCATAAGTTAAACTTTCAGTCATCAGTGTCTCTAGTTTGTTCTGGGCTTTCAATATATATGTTGCTTGAGTAGTTGCGCTGCATTCTTGAGCATATTTTGGACCGTTTACTCCACAGCAGACTGAAATGAAATTAACACCAATGTTAAAATGTTTTTTTTTTTACTTTGCATCGTGAGATATTGCGATAGTTAGACCCCCCTCTGCGTGACCCCTATTCCCTGCTTTAGTGATGATAATTAGATCTAACCTCTCACAATTTTAATACAAAAATAGCTTCCATAACCTCTTCATTTTCTTCCTTTTAACATAGAATATGAAATCCTAATTATAGGAACCATAAATAAATTAAAGAATATCACAAAAAACCAAAACGATTATCAACCCAAACCATTGAATCTTCAAACCCAAAACCCAATGTGAACACATCCCGACAATTTGTTAGCCAAGACCTAGACGATTGAGAACCATCGATTTAATGAACCCCCCATGATTCAAAGAAACGTTAGGTCCATTTCCAACATTATTATATCATCATCCAACGACATAAGACCATTTCCAACATTTTTGCTTGTTTTCGATCTCCGGATGGAGCAAAATTATTTTTTTCTTGCTAAAAATAAGCAAATTCAGAAGCATAGTGCTCATAAATTTGCTCGTTCAGAACCACCAAAGGTTACAAAAACACGACAACTCCCCCCCAATTTTTTTCCCTTTTCTTTTCCTTTCGTACAATTCTAAAATCAATTACATATTTTTTTTTATAGATTAATTACCCATTAGTCCCTCAAATATTTTTAAACACACATTTAGTTTAAATCTTTTTATTTTGTTCCAAAAAGTCTCTCAAATACCCATTTAATCAATATTCTCATATTTTTATAGGTCCGCGCTAGCGGCATTCCCGTCCACCTACTCCCCCCCCCCCCCCCCCCCCCCAACCCAACTCCACCCCACCCTTCCACTGCCGAAACTCTGACGATCCTCACTAAAGCTCCTTTTCTTGAGTGTTTTTATGTGGTGAGAGATTTTTTGGAACAAAATAAAAAGACTTGCACTAAACGTATATTAAAAAAATGTTCAAGTGACTATTAGGTATAAGCCATTTATTTATTTATTTTTTTGAACTTTTTTAAATTATACAATGTTGAGCTCAATTAAAAATTGAAGTATAACTAATTTAACACATAATATTAAAAACAATATATAAATGAAACCATACAATTAAAAATAATATATTTTCAACGTGCATAAGTAAGGAAAAAACACTACACGCTACCATGAAAATTCCACAAATGCTCTTAAAAATCATAGTGAAGCCACATTTTTACGAAGTCACGAAGGTAGGAATGTGAAAAAAATTGGACCGCAACATCTATATCGGTGCAAGGAACTCCACGTGCTTTAACGCGTCTTCCTAATCATCGGGTTTCCACAGATGAATCGATCGCATACACTCTTTTGACCCCCCAAATTGGCATCGACCCTCTAAATCGGTCGCCTACATTCCCTAGGTCCTCAGAATCAAGTTTATATCCCTAACGTGATCAAAATCTACTCATCCCCGCTGTAGCTCCCACTCATAGGAACCCAACACTCACAACCTTCATCAGGTTGTCTATCTCTCGATGACCTTTGCTTATCTTAAGCTCGCCCATCGAGGGGCTCTGTAAACACCCCATTCTAGTACCCCCGTACACTTCTATTAGGTCCAAGCAAAGTCCCTTCAAACTCTCTGACCTCTGGTCCTCCTACAAACTATGACTGGAGTTCACCGGACACTTTTGAGCTCCATTTGACTTTAGTCAACTCTTGAACCCGAGATTAGCTCAAAGAGCTTTCATACGGATTTGAATTCCCTTTCCAATGGTCCATACCATGCACGAATCAGACTTACGATTCGCATTTAGCAATCTTTTTACCCATAAACCCTAATCGAAAGTCATCGAATTTTTTCGAGCTCCATTTGACTTTGGTCAACACTCGGACCCGAGAGTATCTCAACACACATTTATAGACCTATTAATCCTTTCCAATGGTCCCGATCGTGCACGAAACAAAATTACGATTTGTATTTTGCAATCGTTTTTCTAAAAAATCCATTTTCGAACTGCCTATAAGCACCCATCCCCTATGCTTGCAAGCTGGGAATGCTTTGCTTAGCTGCCAAGTCTGGTAGGCCTGATTATCGGCAGTCCAAGGGTCATGCCGATCGTCACTCCCCAAGAGCAACCTGGTCTTTTTCCCCTTTATGGTTTCATATTTAAGGAAAACTTGACCTCATTGCTCAGTACATTTTGCCTAGAAATCAATGCGACAACTTTCCATTACATCACTTTCCAAAAATACTCACAAAATTCACCTACACCTCACCTTTTGCCACCACTTTTCGACCATTCCATCACCATCTAAAAATTAGATTATTCAACTTCCAAAAATTATAATTCAAGTTGCTTAGAAGTCCTAAATCCTCTACATCCAACTTTAGTAATTTATTGTCATTTCAAATATTTCATTACTCTTTGTACATTTTCTATTACATTATTCTTTTCTCACTACTAATCACACTTTATATTATTTATTATTCTCAAACTTTATTTTTATAAACTAAAAAAATTCCAAAACAAGGTTTAACTCATAGCCCCCAAATTAGAGTTTTCTCACACTTTTTTCACATTTTCACCACCGGTGCACACTTTTTCATAAACTAAAATAGAAAAATCTAGTTTTGGATTCATGGATTAGACCCCACCTTTATTTTTTTGAACTACATGGACTTTGATTTTGGTTCCAGCTACATAGGTGTCCCAGATTTATCTTAGAATTCGAGTTCTCTTTTTCCTCATTTTCTTTATTTTACTTTTCTGACTTCATTTTTCACTAGTGTGTATATATATATTAGCTTATTATATATATTATGTGCTCACTTGTTCATGGTGAGTCACGATCTGGTGCACTGGTCATAGTCTACTTTCTATTACGTCCTTTTAGCGACCCCGTCAGACATGCGTACTAGTTTGTTCATAATGAGTCACGATTTGGTGCACCAATAATATTCTAGTTATCTATACATTATTCCCTTTAGTTTAATACTACTCATTCGAATGTGTAGAGGGGGCTTGAAGGTAATCCTGAGATTAGAGATAATCCCCCCTATTAGATACATCTTAAGACTTTTTTGAGTAGAATAGGTTGGCAAATCCAAAATTCACTTTCACACATCCTTGGCGATGACCATTTTTATATCCGTTAGGAGCCTACGAACATTGTGCGAGTGGCGAAAAAGGGAATTTTCTTCATTGACCCCATTTTCATGCAAGTTTTTCGGGGCGAACCCGTCCGAATGGACACAACTGGGATACAAGTGGAAGAATGACGATATTGTCTATAAAGCATTGAAGTTCAAGAAGACAGAGTTTAAGAAACTAGTGTCTGCCCATGCGACTAGTCGTTCCAACCTCAATGGATACTTTATTATGGAGGGTGGAGGGGATTATCCATTCTATGGATTCCAAGAATCATGGATTGAAGCCCACTTAGGAACAAAAATGCCAAGATGGGAGATCTTCTTTAAGGATCGCCCCATGTGGATAGAGGAAGAAGTGCACGAGATAAAAGACTGATCAGGAAATTAGACAAGCGCTCTGCGAGGGGGGAACCTCTTGAGGATTTACAAAAAACTGAAATGTTTCGAGAGGTGATGGAGGAGAAGAATAACTGGAACTTTTTCCACCTACCCATAATTGAGAAGCCCTTTGAGTAAAAAATCACTTAAATTCTTTAGGAAGAACCTCCAGCTACTATGTATAACCTCCTTTTGAGGAGAAGGCTATTACGACACAATATTTCATGCTACTCAATCATGTCAATTCCCTTTATCGCTGAAATAAACTTTAGCATTTAATTATCCTTATGTGAAAAACATTAATGATGATAAATGTTCAAATCAAAGTAATGAACTTAATTTACATATTGAGGAATTATAAGACCACCTAAAATAGCTTAACAATAAACAAACCAATTACGCACAACCTGGTGATGAAATGACAACGGTTAACTTAGGATCTTCAGGAGAGATACAAAAAATTAAAATAGGATCCTCTTTAGATGATTTGGAAAACTCCGAACTCGTCCAACTCCTCAAAGAAGACATCAATTTCATCACCTAGTCTTACGCCGATATGCTAGGGATCGACCGTGATATTATTGTCCACCGCATACACACTTATCGAGAATCCAAGCCAGTCAAGCAAAAGCTCAGAAAGCTTAAACTAAAATGGTCCCTCAAGGTTAAAGAAGAAACCATAAAATAGCTCATCATAAGCTTTCTAAGGGTATTCGAACACCCTATCTGGCTTGCTAACATCGTACATGTCCTAAAATAGGAGGGAATGTAATGATGTATGTCGATTAAAGAGATTTGAATAATGCCGGTCCTAAAGACGATTACCCCCTGTCCAACATTGAAATGATCATCGATAACACTGCTGATCATGCCCTAAAGTTCTTCATTGATGGCTTCACCGGCTATAGTCAGATCAAAATGCACCCAGAAGATGAAGAGTAAATGATTTTCACTACCCCTTAGGGGATTTTTTGTTACAAAATAATACCATTCGGACTTAAGAAAGCTAGTGCCACTTACCAACGAGGGGCTACCACCTTAACACATGACATGATCCACAACGAGGTCAATTATTCGTAGATGGCATGATTTTTTAGTCCAAGACAGGGGAAGGATACGTTCTGAAGGTAAAGAAGTTCTTCGAAAGACTAAGGATGTATCAAATGCATCTAAAACCCCCAAAGTGTGTCTTTCGAGTCACTAAAGAGAAGTTATTTGGATTCCTCATCCATGAAAAAATGGATTGACTGAAGCACCCTATATCTTTGACTCATTTGACTCTGCATTATATAGGAGCTCATCTAGTTTGGAAATAGTGATAAAATTGTGTCTTTCCCTAGTTGAACCAAAGAACCTCGGAACTTTCAAAGCTTCATTGATATTACTCTACAAGTTCTTGAAGGTATATTACATTCACCACACAGTAAGATTGCACATAAATAGTGTTTTATTCATGAAATGATCACGTGTGAGTTAAATCCCCTTAATATGATTTTTAAATAATTTTTGGAATTTTCTAAGAATTTTATATAATTTTTAGAAATTAAAATTGGAACTTAATAAAGATTTTAGGTTGATTTGAAAATATATTTTATACATTAAAATTGTCTTGGGTAGAAACCAAAAGTGACAAAAACATTTATGGGTGAAACTGGAATTTTTTAGAACTCAAAAAACACGCGTTTGAGAGTTAATCTTGAGCCTACACGTGTTGCACACACAACGGTTCGATTTGTATTTTTATTCACTCACATACATAAGACTTATTCTGGACCCTTGGATTGACTTAATCTACGGACTGCATGTGTTTGGAATCAATCTAAGTGATCTGATTTTAACCAATCAGAGTTGTCTTTTGCACCGCTTCTTGTGAACCCTTAGATTTGTATCGATTTAAATTCCATTAATCTCAGCCCTTGATTTGAATCATCGTTCCAGATCCTTCGATTATCAGTATAAATAGATGCCTTGGGTGAGGCAATTAGAGACTTTTGTGATTTCCTCGTTTGAGAGAAAAAAGAGAGAATAGAGAGAAAGATTAGAGAGAGAAATTCGAACCCTAATCTAAACTTCGTCAAACCCTAAACCAGAAATACTTTTCTGAGAAATTAAACCTGAGTGTTTAGATCGTGTTTTGAGAAGTTACCCTCTCTTTTTCTTAATCATCCTTCCAACTTAGTCACGTCGGTAGAGTTTTCAGTTTGTTTACATAGAAACTTGAGATCTCGTTTTTGTCATAAAAATCACATAGATAGCCTATTGTTTTGATTTCTTATTTAGAAAAATCTTACTTGTTGGTTATTTTAAAATTGTTTTTATGATTTCAAACCCTAAACATACAATGATCGTTCTGATTTAATTTTACTCAAACTATCAGACTAAGATCTGGTTTTGAGATCTTGATTTGGGATTGCAATTTCAATATAATATTTTCAAAACCTCCACTACACCAAAATGGCCAAATTGTCACCTTTCAGCCGGTCACCCTTATCAAGGTCAATGACCGTGACACAAAACGCGAGATTTGTGTCACGGTCAATGACCTTGACACGACCGTGACAACTTTTGCAGCAAAAAAAGCCCTAGGCTTCTTTTTTTTTCCCACCTCTTTTGGTTTTCCCTCTCTCTCTCTCTCTCATCCGCGATTTCTGCTCTCTCTCTCTCTAAGGTATATTTTTTTTCCTCTCTTTCTCTTTCATTTCTATATGTATGTGTATGTGTATGTGTATGTGTATGTGTATGTGTATGTGTATGTGTATGTGTATGTGTATGTGTATATGTATGTGTGTATATATATGTGTGTATATGTATATGTGTGTATATATATGTGTAAATGTTAGTGATAGTTAGAATGGTGTAAATGTTAGTGATAGTTAAAATTGTGTAAATGTTAGAAAAGTTCTAGAATTCATATGTTAAATTTAATTATATAAATATTTAAATTGATAATAATTTTATTTATGAAATTAATTCAATTAGGTAAAACCCTAGATAATTTTTTAACAGAATTTGATAATATTATATAAAGTTTAGTAAATTCACAAAATGTTGCCAATTGTATGTTTTTAGGAATATCATTAGTTACTTTCGTTAGAATCCATTCACTGGTAATATCATTAGAATCCATACACATGCATGTTGTTAGAAAGTCTTAAATTTAATTCTCACTTTAATTTGTAGAATCTCTGTACTTGATTGGATTTATTATATTATGATAATGAAATTTATGCTCCAATTATAATTATCTCATGCCATAATTTTATTGATAAACAATAATTGTAGTTGTCACGGTCGTGGTGGGTGGTGGGGGTGGGGTGGTGTGTGTGTGTGTGTACGTAGGTGTGTGTATGGTGGTGTGTGGTGGGGGAGGGGGGTAGTGGGGGTGGGGTGTGGTGGGGGGAGGGGGTGGGGAAGGGGGTCGTGGTGGGGGGTGGGGGTGGGGTGTGTGTGTGTGTGTGTGCATAAGTGTGTGCGTGTGTGCGTGGCGGGGGGAGGGGGCCAGGGGTGTGGTGGGGGTGGGGTGTGGGGGGTGTGGAGGGGCAATTTTAACAATTGTATATCTTTAATTAAGAAATTGTATAGCTTTAATTGTAATTTTAATTGTATAGTTTTAGATGAAAGTAAATTAATAATTAGTGCCAATTTCATATGAAAGTAGGATTGTCCCTCATTGTAAATTAGTAAATTAATAATTGTATACTTTAATTGATGAAATGTTGGGTTGGTTAGTTTTAAAAGTGGCATGACGTGTGCGTGTGTGTGGTGGGGGTGGGGTAGGGGTGTGTGTATGTGTACTATTAACATTTTTTTTATCTGTACTAATAACATTTTTTACAGCAAAAATGTCTCCTTCAGATATTAAGGCGAAGATGATGATGCTGTTTATGATGATGTCGTCTGGGCTCGGTGGTAGCAGAGGCGACGAGGGCTCCTCCGCCCCTAGGCTCCCCAAATATCGAAAATTTGGGATTACCGTCGAGAACAAGTCGGAGCTATTAGCGAGATCCCTCGAGCTGCTAAAGACGGTCATCGGCCCGGGGTTTATGAGTTGGAAGGAGATGCCATATGAGCTCAAGTTAGCTGTTTGGGCGGCACTACATGTAATATATTTCAATTTCAATTTCAATTTCAATTTCAATTTCAATTTCAATTTCAATTTCAATTTCAATTTCAATTTCAATTTCAATTTCAATTTCAATTTCAATTTCAATTTCAATTTCATATTCATATTTATATTTATATTTATATTTATATTTATTCGCAACTAACATTGTATTTGTTGGACAAGAACAATTCAACTTGGATCCAAAGCTACGCGATCCCGTCTTGGAGCAGATTAGGGAGCAACTCAAGTCGTGGAAAAAAAATATGCGGGCACGGTACTTTGGGAAAACAAGAGAGTCGATTATCCAATGGCGTGAATCCGTCCCGCCCAAGGAGCCGATCTCATTGGCACAATAGCAGAAGTTCATTGACAATGAGATCGAGGATCGACAATTGGTTGCTCGCCAATCGGGGAGGGAAAATCGGGCAAAAAAGATGGATGTGCACTACTCCGGCCGGACCTCTTACGCCGAGGTGGAGCATAGGATGCAGGTAAGATTTAATTTGTCTATAACTACAGAAATGTATTATTCTTCATTATTTTACTTTGCGGGGCCGATACTAATTTTACTTTTCTTTATGTTATTTCAGGGGGTAGGGAGTGGGCCAGGGGGTAAGCCACATAGGCTCGATACTTATGTGGCTCTTCGGACGAAGAAGGGGAAGGACAAGGAGGTGTCCCCGAGCGTCGCGGCCACGATTGTAAGTAATCCGACAGTTTAATTTTTGTTAATTACGTTATAATTTTTTAGTTTACTTATTTTACTAATCATGTGCTTTTTGTCGTTTCAGGCAAAGCTTAAGGAAGTGCATGAGTCGCAGTCTGATGCTGACAAGGCATCTTTGTCCACAGACACACTCATCCAAGTGCTTGGCTTTGATCGCAAGGGGAGGACAAGGGGAGTGAGATCGCGGGTGGCCAAATCTAGGATCATCGGATTGGAGACGAGCGACACCGGGTTGGCTCGAACGGTGAATTCACACGACGCGAAGATGTCCCGTTTGGAGGCGACGGTCCAAGATATGTACGCATTCATGAAGCGTACGTTGGGCGGAGATCGTAAAGGGAAAGGGAAAGGTAAGGAGAAGGCGGTGGAGGAGGAGGTGCGGGAGGACGAGGCGCAGGATGACGAGTATGTGGACCTCGCTGCTTCATCACCGACACGTTCGTACTTCGATGATCCACTTCCCTATTTGGCGCCCTTAAGCAGACCATTGTCGACACTTGGTTGGCCGAGCGTGTTCATATTGGACATATTTGATGGTCAGCGGATAGGGCGGGGGTTGAGGGACCCGAATATCGTCGAGGGTGGAATAGTTCATGGACGTGTGCTTCAACAGATGGAGTCCAGGGTGCTCGTCACACATGTCATACCCGGGAAGGAGAACTCCCTATTGTGGTTGCGCGAACAATGCGGCACGACGTATATTAGTGGGTGCGTCAATTCGTATATCGTGTGGCCTACTCACCTCCTCACATTTACCCAAGACATGTAGTAACATTATTTTTAAGTTTGTCCATTTTAATTATATTTGGATTATATCGTCATGTAAATTATTTTTATTTTGAATATTTGGATTATATCGTCATGAATATATATTTGCATTATCTTTAGTTTGTTTGGATATATGATGTTTGGAACAGGTACGATGTTGCTATAACAGGTACAAATATACTGTTGGGCAGTGGCAGTGGCCATACTGCCTAGCAGATTTTTTTTAAATTCTGCCCAGAATTGTCACGGTGAATGACCGTGACAATTTTTTTAAAAAGGGTCACGGCTTTGTCACGGTTTATATCCGTGACAAATGTGTTACGGTCATTGACCGCGACACGATCGTGACACAACCGTGACAAAAAAAGTTGTCTCGCCTCGAAATATCACGGTCATTGACCTTGACAAGGGTGATTTGTTAGGGTCAATGACCTTGACAATAGTGCAGATTTGGTGTAGTGCTAAAAGTGTTAGGATCTTGGATATTTCACAACAAGATTCCCTCTTTATCTGCGAATATTTTAAAAGGTCTGAAAGTCTGATTTTGTTTTGACTAAACTGATTTTAGAATTTCATGCATATTTAGTGATTCTGTAATTTGTTAAATCATTTTGTCTGTATTAAGTGTGAGTGTGTTGCATGCGTATATTAGAGAGCACATCACCACTACACTTTCACTCTACCACACTTAAAGCATTGGTTGAATGATCTTGAACTTGTTTGAGTCGGCATAAAGCTGGAATCAAGTATAGATTACAAAGCTGGAGAGAACATCAACAACAACAACCTTCAGAGAAGTCAGATCTAATCCAGAGGAGTTGGTAACGATTCTGAACTTAGTTTAGGTGTGTTTGTGTGGTTTGATTGTTAAATAGCTTGTAATTTGTTTTTATGATTTTAGTGGATTTTCGTTTTGTGACGTAGAGGTCACCGTGGATGTTTTTTCAATTGGGTGGGGTTTTACCACATTAAAAATTTACTTGTGTACTTCCTTATACTCTCATCACCTTCTTCTAAGCTTTGCTGATTTAATAGTTTAAGTTTTGTTTTTCAAAACTGGTTAATTCTAGATCTGAAATAACTCATTCAAACTCGTTCAAACTATTTTTATAATCTTTTTGAGCACATCTTATGTTAAGTTTTGTTTTGATTAAAAGAGTTTCTTCAACAAACAATTCGAAGCCATTTTAACAGTTAAACCTGTATTAAACGTCTTAAGTGGTAGTTTTTCAATTGGTATCAGAGCTTGGCTGTTTTATTTTAGATCCTGTGTTTCTGAAATTATTTTTTTCAAAACAAAAGTATGGACTAGAAATTTGAGAGACTAGATAACCTGTCCAGACCCCTTCTCTTTGATGGAATCAATTTTCCTTACTGGAAGGTAAGGATGATTGCTTTCATTCAAGGAACTTTGGGAGATGAAGTCTGGGAAGTCATAGAAAATGGCTACACTTTTCCTACTAAACAAGCTGCTGAAGGAAGTATTGTGAGAATCAGGAAGTTACTAAGTGAATTCACTAAAGAAGAAAAACAAATTTCACTATGTAACAATAAAGGCAAGAATGCCATATTTATGTCTATTAACGAACATGAGTTCAAGAGGATCTCATCTTGCACAACTTCTAAGGAAGCATATGATACTCATGTAACTGCACATGAGGGTGATACGAGAGTTAAAGCTACTCAAACTCAAATGCTTATCCAACAGTATAACTCTCTTGTCATGTATGAGACTAAATCTTTTGATGATTTCTATATTAGGTTAACTGACATTGTAACTAAGTTGCATGCAAATGGTATAACCTATATAGGAAAGAAATTGTTTCAAAAATTCTAAGATCACTTCCACAGAAGTTTGATAATAAGAGATATGATATTGAGGAAATAGACGATCAAAATCTTACCCCAGAGCTCCTCAGTAGTAAACTAAGAACTGTGGAAATGGAACTAGAATTCAAGAAACAATTGATCCAGACCAATAAAAAAATAGGGTAATTCTAATCTTATTTTTTCATCAAAGTTGATCAAACCTGACCTTGACCTTGACTCTGATGAGGACTGTGACTTGGATAACCTGGATAATCATCTTTCCCTTATGTTTAAGCAATTAAAAAAATGGTAAAATTTAGAAACAAAGTTGCTTCCAGACAAGGGAAACCTAATTACTCCAACACTTATAATAATAGTCCTAATGAGAGAAAACATGACAAACAAAACACCGATGATCACAAGAGACCTCATAAAGACCTTAAAAATGTTGAATGTGATTAATGTGGCAAATTAGGACACATGGCTAGTGACTGTAGGGTTAACTTAGATAAAAATCCCAAACATAATAGGGCTCAGCTATGTAATACTTGGAATGACTCAAGTGGTTCTAAAAATGATGAACCTTAGTTATCCAACTCTTATGACCCTTGCATGTCATTCTTTGCTAAGATAATCTACAATGATGATGAGGAAATTGATAATACCATGACTAATGTTGCTTCTTCTGATATATCTACTTTAATACTTGAGAATGATTGTAGTACTGCAAATCGAGTGTGTGTTAGTCAAAGTGAACGCCTAATTAATGATGCCAACGTGTGTGTGAGTCCTAAAATTGAATCGATAGGGTACACATCGCACATCGCACTTAGTGACTCCGATAATGAGGACCTTCTTGACATTCACACACTTTACACTAAAACACTCAAGAAAAGTGCTAGACTAGAGACGCTTGTCAAAGATCTTTCCAAGAAATTAGAGTCCTTAAACCAAATAGTTAAACAAAATGATGAAGAGTATACGTCTCAAAGTTTAACTCATGATGAGGAAATAAAGGTTTTTGAACAAAGATTGAAAGACTTGGCTGAATCCAATAATGTTTTGGAAAAGAAGTATAAAGGATCGTTATTAGAATTGGAACAAACAATAGAAAAGGCTTCAACAGTCTTCAATTTTTTTTTGAAAATTTGAAAGCAATTCCAATTATTTTGAGGACTGTGTTGCTAATAGTAAGACCAATTCTGACGACAAATCTGGAATAGGATTATTCACCAAAAATATCAAGCAAACTAAAGCTTTTGAAACCATAAAGTTTGTTTCTGGTGGGAAAAGATCTATGGAAATTTGTCCAGACTTTCATTCTTTAAAAAATAATTTTGATAAAAATCAGTAACAGTTAAACTTTGATGAGATAAGTACCTCTAAGCATAATATTCAACTTAAAGCCAAGTACGTTTGTACTCTAATTAGAAATAATGAGACCTCCTTTCAAACTATCCCCTCCATAAATAATGCCAAAAGTCATAATTTAGGGAAACCTATGTTCAACAACTTTCCTAAAGACTAACTGCTACGAGCAATATTTATTGCTCATATTGTGACGTGTACGAACATTCTTTAGATAGTTATTATTCCAAATGTCTGTATCAAACTACCTATCCCTCCTTTATCTAACAGAAATTAAACTATTCTAGGATAAGACGTAATAGTTATGTCCTTCCTAAACCACCAGACATAAACTCTAATTTTCGAAAGAGAAGGACAAGATCTAATACTAAAAGACAATCATTAAGAAATAATCCTAGAGTCTTTTCTCGTACAAATGATCAAAATATTTATAACAACAATAAATTTGTGCAAAATCTATATAGACAAAAATCTGACGCTCACAAGTTTTATCATATACGAGCTAATAAGCGCAAATTGAAAACCAGAGCTATTTGGGTAAGAAAGGATGATTTAGTACCCCAGATGACTTGTAACATAGTGATCAGTACCTTGAAAGATGAACACACCATATCTGGATGGTACTTAGACTCTGGATATTCTAAGCATATGATCGAGGATGAATCAAAACTCTCAAACAAAACTAACTTCTCCGGAGGCAAAGTCTTATTTGGAGATGGAGTTTCAGACCAGATCGTTGGTAAAGGAAAACTCCATGAAGAAGGATTACCCATTCTTGAAGATGTTTTATTAGTAAAAGGTGTTAAGGCTAATCTACTAAGTATCTCATAATTTTGTGACTCCAATCATACTGTCACCTTTTCAAAAAATAATTGTAAATTTTTTAATGAAAATGGTGAGTGCATAATTACAGGACTCCGTAATCCAGATAACTGTTACACAGTCAATCCAAGTACAGAGGTTTGTAACATTTCCAGAATGGATGACAATGAATTATGGTATAACAGAATGGGTCACATAAATTATGACAGCCTTAGTAGATTGTCCTCTCAGGAAATTGTTAGAGGTATTCCACAAATAAAACCTATTTTTAACATAGTATGTGTTCCTTGTCAAGAAGGAGAAAATAATTAAGTCATCTCATAAAAGAGTTAAAGACATTCTATCCTCTAAACCTTTAGAACTCGTCCATATGGACCTGATGGGTCCCTCGCATACTATTAGTCTTTATGACAATAGTTACATTCTAGTTATGGTTGATGATTACATGAGATTCACTTGGCTTACTTTTTTAAAGCAGAAGTCTGAAACATTTAGAGCGTTTTTAAAATTTTTACTTCGTATAGAAAATGAAAAGGACTCCTAAGTAGATAGAATCCGTAGTGATAGATGAGGTTAATATATCGATTCAGGCGTCATTGAATATTATGACTATAATGGTTACAAACATGAGTTCAATGCTCCTGAGAAACCCCAATAAAATGGGATAGCCGAGCGTAAAAATAGAACTATTCAGGAAATGGCAAGAGTTTTGATATATGCCAAAGATTTACCTAAATACTTTTGGGTTGAATCAGTTCGTACTGCAAGTCACATTATCAATAGAGTCTACCTCAGGAAGAATTCTAAACAGACCCCCTATGAACTTTGTTATGGTAAGAAACCAAATCTTAAATATCTTAGAACTTTTGGTAGTACATGTTATGTCTGTAAAGGCAGAGAACATTTATCTAAGTTTGAAACAAGAGGAGATAAAGATACATTTTTAGGATATTCACCTGACAGTAGAGCCTACCGAATTTACAACTTGCATACAAAGACCATGATGGAATTCATTAATGTGATTGTAAATGACACTTCTGTAGAAAGTAAAACTACTCGACTAGCTATTGTGGATGAGTCTGAAAACCTTTTAAATTATGACTCTCCTAAAATAACTGAGTCTTTACCAGCTGAGACCCCTGAAGTGCCTAACTGAGTTTCCAAAGACCATCCTTTAGATAACGTTGTTGGTAACCCTATAAAACCTGTTCGTACAAGATCTTAACTTTGCAACATTGCTCATTTTTCATGTTTTGTGTCTCTTATTGAGCCCAAAAATGTAAATGAAGCATTAGATGACCTTGTGGATTACTGCAATGCAAGAGGAACTTCTTCAATTTGTCATTCATGATGTTTGGTAGCTGGTAGCCAAACTTGAAAATAAAGGGGTTATTGGCACACATTATATTTTTAAAAACAAGACTGATGATTCTGGAATGATCATTAGGAATAAAGATAGATTATTTGCCCAAGGATACTCTCAGATTGAAGGAATTGATTTCGAGAAAACTTTTGCACATGTTACTCGCCTCGAGTCTAGTCATCTTCTTTTTACTATAACTTATCATTTACATTTCACGCTTTACCAAATGGATGTAAAGTCTGACTTTCTTAATGGAATTTTAACTGAGGAGACATATGTTAAATAACCCAAAGGGTTTATTGACCCTCATCACCCAAATTATGTTTATCATCTTAAGAAAGCTCTTTATGGGCTAAAACAAGCTCCTAGAGCTTGGTATGCGCATCTATCTACCTTTCTGTTAGATAATGGATTTAGGAGAGGAGGAAATGACCAAACCTTGTTTGTCAAACATTTTAACAAAAACACTACTATTTCTCAAATATATGTTGACGATATAATGTTTGGATCCACCTCCCCTTCAGAAGCCAAGTCTTTCTCAGACATTATGCATAAAGAATTTCAAATGTTGCTTATAGGGGAGTTATAATTTTTCTTAGGTATTTAAGTTAAACAAAACTCAGAAGGTTTATTTATTTCATAATGTAAATATGCATTAGAGACTGTAAAAAAGTTTGGCCTAGATACTGCTAAGGAAGAGAGAACGCCTATGAGTACCTTTGTCAAACTCTCTAAAGATGAAAATGGTAAATCCATTGACTCTACCTTATACTATAGTATGATAGGAAGTTTGCTTGATCTAACTGCCTTGCACCCTGATATCATGTACTGTGTTTGTGTTTTCACCCGTTATCAAAGTAATCCGAAAGAGAGCCATTTATTATGTGTAAAAAGAATAATTAAATACATAAAAGGCACTCACAATTTAGTGTTATGGTATACTAATGACACATCGAGCACTATAGTAGGATACACCAACACTGATTGGAGTGGGTGTTCTGACGATATTAAAAGTACTTCAGGCGCATGTTATCACATCGGTAATAACTTGGTTAGTTGGAACAAAAAAAAATAGAACTGCACTTCTTTATCCAGTGCAGAATCTGAATATATCACAATTGGAAGTTATTGTGCCCAGTTATTATGGCTGCAACTCATGCTGAGAGATTACGGTATAAATGAAAAGAAACTACATCTTTATTGCGATAACCAAAGTGCGATCAACGTCTCTAAGAACCCAGTTCAACATTCTCGCACGAAACATATTAAAATTCGATATCACTTCTTACGAGAATTAGTTGAATCAAAAGACTTAAAGATTAATTATCTGCCTATTTTTCTTCAATTGGCTGACTTGTTTACAAAACTTTTGGATTTTAAGCAATTTGAATCTTTATGCAAATCAATTCGCATGGTTTTGGCTAAATAATTCTTTTGCTTAATTTGTATAACTGCCAGTCTTTCACATGCTTATAATTAATCTCTGAGGATGTAAGGTATGGATGTTAGAATTATGATAAATAACACCTCTTATATCTATTTTATGTAGGAGATTCGTGTGAATTCACATTGTTTATACTCGTTACTACTTGTCTATCTGTTCATAACTCTTATTTGATTCTTGCTGCCCATTGTCCAATTGAGACAAAATGGGCGAAAAACTTTGAGTCCACTTGGATACTCTTGTACATTCTCATCTAATGAACTTAATCTTAGGTATCTTATTGAAGATCTCAGTACCTATTTATTTCATCAGATTTTGATAGGGTAATGGTTTGTACTTAGTTGAGTTATGTAATTTTCTCTTTTCTAGGAATTTGGGTAGATAGAATTTGTGTATAGGAATAGGGTTTTCATATTTCTTTTGTATCCCTAAGAGTCCTAAATGACTCAAAGGATATTTTGTCTCATTTTTCCAAAAGGGGAGATCGAATCACCCTATATCTTTGACTCATTTGAGTTTGCATTATATAGGAACTCATCTAGTTTTGACAATAGTGACAAAATTGTGTCTTTCCCTAGTTGAACCAAAGAACCTCAAAACTTATAAAGCTTCATTGATATTCCCCTACAAGTTCTTGAAGGTATATCACATTCACCACATAGTAGGATTTCATATATGTAGTGTTTTATTCATGAAATGATCATGTGTGAGTTAAATCCCCTTAATATGATTTTTAAATAATTTTTGGGGTTTTCTAAGAATTTTATATAATTTTTGGAAATTAAAATTGGAACTTAATAAAGTTTTTGGGTTGATTTGTAAATATATGTTATACTTTAAAACTATCTGGGGTAGAAACCAAAAGCGGCAGAAACATTTATGGGTGAAAGTGGAATTTTTTAGAACTCAAAAAACACGCGTTTGAGAGTTAATCTTGAGCCTACACGTGTTGCACACACAACTGTTCGATTTGCATTTTTATTCACTCACATACATATGACTTATTATGGACCCTTGGATTGACTTAATCTACGGACTGCATGTGTTTGGAATCAATCCAAGTGATCTGATTTTAACCAATCAGAGTTGTCTTTTGCATCGCTTCTTGTGAACCCTTAGATTTGAATCGATTTAAATTTCATTAATCTCGGCCCTTGATTTGAACCATCATTCCATATCCTTCGATTACCAGTATAAATAGATTCCTTAGATGAGGCAATTAGAGACTTTTGTTATTTCCTCATTTGAGAGAAAAAAAAGAGAATAGAGAGAAAGATTAGAGAGAGAAATTCGAACCCTAATCTAAACTTCGTCAAACCCTAAACCAGAAATAATTTTTTGAGAAATTAAAACTGAGTGTTTAGATCGTGTTTTGAGAAGTTACCCTCTCTTGTTCTTGATTATCCTTCCAACTTAGTCACGTTGGTAGAGTTTTCAGTTTGTTTACATAGAAACTTGAGATCTCTTCTTTGTCATAAAAATCACATATATAGCTTATTGTTTTGATTTCTTATTTAGAAAAATCTTACTTGTTGGTTATTTTAAAACTGTTTTTATGTTTTCAAACCCTAAACGTACAATAATCGTTCTGATTTCATTTTACTCAAACTATCAGACTAAGATATAGTTTTGAGATCTTGATTGGGTATTTCACTTTCTATATAATATTTTCAAAACCTGAAAGTGTTAGGATCTTGGATATTTCACAATAAGATTCCCTCTTGATCTGCAAATATTTTGAAAGGTCTAAAAGCCTGATTTAGTTTTGACCAAACTGATTTTAGAATTTCTTTCATATTTAGTGATTCTGTAATTTGTTAAATCATTATGTCTGTATTAAGTGTGAGTGTGTTGCATGCATATGTTAGAGAGCACATCACCACTATACTTTCACTCTACCACAGTTAAAGCGTTGGTAGATTGATCTTGAACTTGTTTGAGTCAACGTAAAGCTGGAATCAAGTAAAGATTACAAAGCTGGAGAGAACATCAACAACAACAACCTTCAGAGAAGTAAGATCTAATTTAGAGACGTTGGTAACTATTCTAAACTTAGTTTAGGTGTGTTTGTATGGTTTGATTATTAAATAGCTTGTAATTTGTTATTCTGAGTTTAGTTGATTTTCATTTTGCGACGTAGAGGTCACCGTGTATGTTTCCCCAATTGGGTGGGGTTTTACCACGTTAAAAATTTACTCGTGTACTTCCTCATACTCTCATCACCTTCTTCTAAGCTTTGCTGATTTAATAGTTTAAGTTTTGTTTTTCAAAACTGGTTAATTCTAGATCTGAAATAATCCGTTCGAACTATTTTGATAATATTTTTGAACACATCTTGTGTTACGTTTTATTTTGATTAAAAGAGTTTCTTCAACAAATAGTTTGGAACCATTTTAACAGTTTAATCACGTATTAAACGTATTAAGTGGCGGTTTTTCATTGAAATATACCCAGCCAAAGTCAAGGCCACATTGTAAATACCACCGCCTCGAACGGAGAAGGAAGTCAGGGTTTTTGGGAAGGCGACAATACATCATTAGGTAAATCTTTCAGATGACCTCTATATGCATGCCAATCTTCAAGTTGTTTCGTTAAGTCTCCACCAATGTATTGTACTCCGCTTGCTAAGAGGCCTTCGAAAGAATCAAGTAGTATCAGACTAACCCAACTGTATTGGCCCCACTTGGAACTAGGCAAGCTCTTCTCTTGTATCTCATAATTATTGACACTAAATTAGGAGCCATGCTGGATTATTACGTTGAATAATTCGATAAATAACAAGACATTTACTAATTAAATCAAAAGTTTAACGGGTGAGAAGAACGGTGTATGGCCCTAAAGAATTCCTACTTGTCTCTAGTATGGGAAATGCATAAACTGGGGCCTTTGATATTTTTCTGATTTCTCGAATGGATTCCTTGAAATACCTACTCGAAAAACCTGCATTAACAAGCATAATGACCAAGTGACTATTCTTTCTTACATAATTTAACATCGAGGATGTACATCAGAAGGCCATAAATGGGCAAGCTAATGTGTATTGCTTGGTTGAATCCCCTTTGTATAAGCAAGACGATATCGCTACCTATTTCCCAAATAAAAACATTCTAGTAACTAAAAGTTAAAAAGAGTACAAATAATAGTTGTACTTCGTTCGAGCCATAAATAAGAAAGGTTCTGGCAAAAAAATGTTATTTATTTTGCTAGATGGGAGACACCAGCCTACGACCATTAAGATTAACCATATTTGTACTAACAATAACACAGATTACAAAGCTTGTATTGTAGGAATGAAAATAACTTACTAAAGAGGAATTCAGAGGATCGATGTGTATGGGGACTCTGCCCTCATCATCTGCCAAAACTTGGGACATTGGAAAATCAGGGAAGAAAATATTTTTCCCTATCATGAATACCTAGATAAAATTAGTGCCCTATTCGAAGATGTTCAATCCTTCTATCTTTCAAGGGCTTAGCATAGATTAGGTACTCTAGCCTCCATGATGGACATCCCAGAAGATACATATAAGGTACAAATATATGTATATAAGCAAGAGCGATCTGGTTTAATGTATCCAATCTGCATGACTGAATCTATAGAAGAAGAGCTATGGTACCAAGACATGAATGAGCTTCTTCAAAAAGGTAAATATACATCCGAATCCATCAAGAAAGATAAGAAGGCACTTCGATGATGGGCTGCCCAATTCATTATGTGCACCGAACATCGGTATAAAAGATATACCGATGGTACCCATTTCCGATGTCTTGATAGGAGTGACGTAGAATGGGAAATTGAAGAAACCCATGGGGGAGAATGTGGTCCTCACATGAATGGACACATGCTAAAAAACAAATCATTTGCCAAGGGTATTATTGGATCACTCTTTAACGTAACTAAAGCAAGTACGTCCAAACGTTCCCGAAGTGCTAGTGATTCACAAATTTGTAACATCTGCCTCCTAGGGAATTATACAACATGACATCCTTATGACCCTTTTCAAATAATGGAATCGATATCATTGGGAAATTAATGCCAAAAGTGTCAAATGGTCACAAATTCATCCTAATTGCTATCACCAAATAGGTCAAAATAGAATACGTTGTGATGAATGCGAAGAAGGATGCCCAATTCATACAAAAGAACATGATCTACAGATACGTGGTGATGTTTGTGAAAAGGGGCTATATGGGATGACGGTACCGAATTTTTTTATTTTTTATTTTTCTTTAAATTTAAATTTTCACTTCTTAAACAAAACTTCAATTCAAGTTCAATTGAACACAAACCACATTAAATATGAATTTTGCCAAAATAAACTTTTTCTAAAATTAGCACAACCTAAATTAATTAAGCACTAATTACAACATTTTTATGGTTAAACTACCATTATACTTTTAACCCAAGCATGCATCTAGGTGTGAATTTTAAGATAAAATAGACAACCATAATGCCGCGATGTACGAGAAAAATCTGTAACACCTCGTCTAATTAAATACCGGGTATCTATTCCTTTATTAAATTGATACAGAATATCAAGTTGGTTCATTCTTAGCATCACAGTCGAAAACATTTAATTAATTACTAGCCACCTAATATTTAAAATAGGTAGATGCCAAATTTTATTAAATAAGTTAACAATTAACCAAGAATTAAATCATCAACCATCAATAGCATAAACAATCTCATATGAATAACCAATGTAAAGAAATAAACTGAGTCTGGAGTAAACACTCCAATAATAATGCTAGAGTAAAATAAAATCCCGACACAAGAGTCTGAATAAATAAACCAACATCTGAAATAAAACTGAAAGTCTGAGAATGCTATCTCTAAATGGAAATGGGCGACATGACCTACCAGATGAGTAGAATCAAGTACATAATGTGAAGGCATCTAATACTGAGGTCCTGTAACTTTCAAGCAGCTACAGTATGTCAATGAAATAGAAGCTTATACTTGGCGTCCCTGTGGCTGGGCACCTAAAAATGTTTTTACACAACAAAATATATTTGGAGGAAAACGGGTCAGAACCCGAGGTGAAAACAGTTTAAAAATATAGCAAGTGTTTAAATTATAATTAAACAACACATATTATAAACATGTTAGTTGCGTACTCTCACATGAGTTTCTCACCTCTCAACTAATGTGCACACTTAACGTATACCCTTAACCTATCCTAGGTATGCCACTATTTAACTAGTCCGTACTATCCCCTGCTATCACATTCTAATATAAGGTGTCTACTCGTGTTACACCAAAAATTTATATTTATAACTCATATCCACATTCATTAAATTACTTATCGCAAGTGTTATTTAAATTCTTATATTCGTAGCCCATTCAAATATCTTAGTTATTCACATTTACTAAGTAATAGTGAACCAATCACAAGTATATATGTATATATATATATATATATATATATATATATATATATATATATATATATATATATATATATATATATATATAAATCACTCTCAATACATATATACATATACGGCACCCCTAGGCTAAGCTGCGGTGCACGCATACTCTGCTATCAAATCCATGTACATCACGTACGTAAGGATCACGTGTTTCGAATCACTCAGGAACCGTCTCTATACAAATCACACATATTGGAGGCGAATATAGTTCACATACCCATGGGTCACGCACATACCTATGCTCCTATGGTCAACTGACTTATCAGCTCACAAATAAGTCATTCACAGACCTACGTCCTTAAGGTACCAGTCTAAATCCCCCCGAAGGCACACAAAGATAAGACAATCCTTTTCCAAAATCAATCTCCCGTGATAGAAAGTATGGTAGGTATGTCATACACATAATCATCCATATACTAAATATTCACACAACTTAGGTAATCATAATTTTAGTATAGGTATATTCCAGCCCCATATCGTATGTTTCACACATATAATGATATCGTCTCATTTATTCTACACAATATATTTTTAACGCGATAATTCTCGGCGTATAGCTCCGAGTACATATCCTATCCCAAAAAGGGTTACTAAATTCCCCGCTAGTATATAAGGTTTTCTCAGTATTTAAAGTTTTCCACTTTTAGTCTTTAACCTCAAATTATAATTGGAGCAAAAGATATTCAGGTTCTCACAACTTAGAATCGTACCTCACTAATTGGATATTCGCAAGTCTACCACTTGACCTCAATTAAATCTAATAATTTTTCGGGCTTCAAATACCATCCTACTGGTCTTCCCTAAGTACCAATGCGCTCAATCAATCATCACTAAAGAGTTCTAAATGTTGGAAGTTATTCAATTATTTAAATAAAAATACTTCACTTTTTCTAGAGGGGTCGATCGATCGAAGAAATGGATGGATGGATCGATCAAGCAGTTATTTGCGCAGAATTTCTTTGACAATTACGGGTTCTTCCAATTTTACACCCCAAATCATCCATTAAAACGTCCCAAACTCCCAAGAAAGTTAACTAATCATCCTATTAACATATTAGCATAATCTTTAACGTATTAGAATTATTAAATTATCATGGATCATCAGTTTCTTGGATCAAAACACCTAATTTTCATAAAAAACCTATTTCTTCTATTTCCTTCAAGATCTTCATATAACTCAACATAAATTCACAATTACCTACGCATGGATCATGGTTTCATAACTAGTATATGCCCAGAAGTTTATCTACATTAAGCCAACCCATATTCAATGTTTAATTTTCCAGTTTCACAATTAATTCACTTATTTACGATAAATCATCAAATCTAAACTATCATGTAAAATATATGCTTTGAATCTTTGCAAGATAAACCACTTGCCTCTGATTAGAAGTTATGATCCATTGATGACGGTATTGGTTGGTTCTCCCTTTCTTTCCAGCCACAAATTCGACGATGGTGGTGGTGCGTGGTGGTTGTTTTGCCTTGAAAACCCTTGGAGTTCTCCTGAAACCCTTTCTTTCTTCTCACGTCACTCTCTCTTATTTTTAACAAATAATGGCCCTAATAATCGTAAGTGTTGGCTGATAAATAAAACCAAAATTTCGTAGGTCACTATTCACCCAAAATAGGAATGACTAAAATACTCCCCCGGGTTGCTGGTTAGGCCTACAAATGCCCCGGGACCCAAACTCCGGCTAGTATTATATGACTATCTTGACCTTTCCAGACACGTTGGCGCACTCAAAATGATCATACGGATGACATAAAAATAAAATACTTTTAAATCCATTAAAATTGGGTCCTGACACGACTGACATGCGCGTCCCAACTTAATTATCGAAACTGCCGTATTTTCAACTCACGACAATTTTAATAAATTCAATAATCACATATTACCATAATCACTCAGTAATATTCAACATTATCATCATATTTAAATACTAACTCTCGTCTCGCTAGTTATTTAAATCTGAATTAATTTTCAATTAATTATCCCAAATTAATTTAATTAAACCCATAATTAAAAATAATTTCATTTAATTAATCACATAATTAAAAGCCATAAAATTACAGGGTATTACAAAATCCATAATGGAAAAAACCTCAGACGGCCTAACCATAAGTCCATTAAGTACGGAATTACTACAAAGACATGATAGAAGACTTACTTAAAGAGTCGACTCCCTCGCAAGCCTTAAAGCCTTAAAGCTCTTCGTTCCTTCAATCTCTGCCTAGTGACAACATAGGAGTCCACCTACGTCTCAAAATACATCGATGGGGAAATTATATCTTCATGTATACAGAGTCCACCATATGAAAACCAACGATCACAGAATCCTCCGCATGAACTAATCCTCAATGATATAGGGAATGCTAGACTCAGCGATAAAATTTGACCTCAAACATATATCATGTAATCTTAAAACATTTTGGGTGTAAACATGTTTTTGTTTGAAGGATTAAACCATAAATCATAGACAAAAGTTTCTTGGACTTTTATAAAGGGTTCTCACACTTAGAAGATGGAAAAGTCTTTAATAAAAATGCAATCCCGCACTACATAAATGGTTGGAAAAAGTAATGGGAAAAACTTCTTCAAAAACTATTTTTGACAAAAACTGCTCCTATCATTCAAACGACATAACGATAAGAACGAGACTTCTAACGAGAAGTCAACACAAACCAAAAAGAGATTTCATTAGAAGTAATTCGAACGAACACCAAATCTCATTCGAACGACCTGGGAAAGTCGTTCTAATGACGTAGGAAAAATTAAAACATTTCTCTTGAAAAAATATAAAGTCATTTTAAAATAGCTTAACAAAAATTCTAACACCCAATAATAAATTTTCAAGGCTCAACATAAAATATGCATTCATACCTGAGAGATCCTTGCACTGTTAGTGATGAAAACTGTAAGGACAAATTTTCAATATGTCAGCTTGCAGTATTGGCTATTTTTCTTTGGATAAAACATTTAGGGTCTTTTAGTGTCATGCTATTCTAGTTGATTAAGAATTTGAGCATCCTAGAGTTCAACGTACAACAAGTTCACCTCATCATCCGATTTCTCATTTTCTCGAAAGATATATAACCCGAATTAATTTTACTTTGTTGGCGATAAATTTTGAAGTGTTTTATGCTTATTGGTAAAAGTTTTTCAAAATCATTTTGTTCTTTAAATTTAAATTTCTAAAATTAGAGAGGTCGTTCAAACGAGTTCATTTGAACGTGAGTGTTCAAACGACTTCAGACGAATTCCTTCATGGAATTCCCTGCAATGTCATTTGATATCTCGTTCAAATGATCCATCTTTCTTAGTTATTCAAATAACTTCAAATGACTTCCTTAATGCCTAAAATGTCATTTGAATGAGTCGTTCTAATGACATCCGACAATGTCATTCGGACGAGCCAGTTAAGTCGTTCGAATGAGCGGTTTTAATTTTTACGAGGATAAATTTCCAATTGAGTTAATTTGTATATGTTGGCTTAATTCTGGACAAAACTCTTTCAGACATAGGGTAGAAGTTATTTGTGACCTTTCAAGCCTATGACATTATTGTTGAAGGCGTAGCGACCAAGTTAAAGAAGATCACATCCTATGCCTTGTGTTTATCATTAATAGCCCAAGGATCTCTTAGGTATGAATGCATATATTATGTTTAGACTTGGAAATTTATTATTGGGTGTTAGAATTTTTGTGATTTTTTTTAATTCATATTATTTAAAGATTTTGTTCTCGGACAACTTTCCTTAGAAAAATTATAACAAACTAAAACAAAATAAGAAAAATACGAAACAGGCGGCCATGCGTTCGTATCGAAATTATCTAGATTCATGGCCTAAAATCTCATTCAAAAAATTTCGTTTGAACGACAGTTTGTTTTACGTGCACTGACATCTTGTTTAAATGTCATTTGAACGAGATTAAGACTCGCTCGAACGACCGAACTTTTTTTCCGAAAAAATGGCAGTTTTTAAGAAGTTTTTCTCCATAACCTCCCACTACTTTTTACACTCATTTATATAATGCGAGAGTTAACTTTTTCCACGGATTATTTCCATCTTCCTTAGGGAATAAACACTCCAAAAAAGATCCTTTGGTTTTTGTTAATCCTTAGTGATTTAATTTCTAAAACAAAAACAAGTTTTCACCCAAATTATTTGTATGATCCATGTTTGAACATGATATTTATTTGAGATCATTTTTGGCATCGATTTTTATTCTCTATACTATAGAGATTGTTTCTTGCGGTGGATTCTGCACTCGTGGATTTTCATACGGTGTTAGTAGCTTTGCCCCATCAATGGACTCCAAGACGTAGGTGGACTCCTGCATTGTCACTAGGCAGAGGTTGAAGGAACGAAGAGTGTCAAGTCTTACGAGGGCATCGAGTCATTGCATAAGTATTCTGTCATATTCTTTTATAATTCCATACTTAGTGAACTTGTGTCTAGGCCGTCCGAGGTTTTTCCCTTGCGAATTTTTCTCATACAACGCGGCGTTGTGGCTGTGTTTATTTTATCTTGTAAATTTATCTTGACGAATGCTTAGGGTTAGCAAGATAAAACTTGGTTTAACCATAAAAGTTATTTAATTGGTGCTTAATCAAATTGGGTAATTTTAGTTTACTTTAATTCAAGTTTGAATCATTAATTTGGGAAAATTAATTCTTGGTTGGATTTGCATAATTTAGAACTTGAATTGAAGTTTTGTGTGAGAAGAGAAAATTAATTTGAAGAAATTAAAACTCGAATTATTTCGTGAACCATCCCTTCAGAACTTAAAAAATTGAATTTTTCGAGAACCTACGTTCCAATAAGTGGTATCAGAGTGGGAACACTAATTTATCGTGTAGGTCCTTTGTTTTTGAATATAGAAAAATTATTATTTTTGAGGTATCTTGTTTTTTTTTTGTTCCAACTATGCGTATTAAAAATTGCGTATAAGGTCCGCACTTAAATCGTTAGATGATCAGGTTTGGCATTCGGTTGTTAAAGGGTGGTCCCCACCAATGTGTCTAGCAGGAGAAGTTCGTACTCCTAAACACGTAGAAAGATGTAATGAGGATGAACTTAAGTTAATAAACTTTAATTATCGAGGTTTACATGATCTTTTTAGTGCAGTCACTATGGAAGAGTTCCGCCGGATTATGACGTGTGAAATGTCTAAGGAGGTATGGAACATACTCCAACTCACCCACGAAGGTACAAGTGTTGTTAAGGATTTTAAACTCCATAACCTCACCACTCATTTCAAAACCATTAAGAGGTGAGAAAGTGAGTCTTTTGATGAGTTCTATGCTAAATTGTATAAAATTGTGAATTAATCTTTTAATTTGGGAGAGAAGATACTCGACAATCGTGTCATAAAGAAAATTTTGAGGCCATTACCCGATATGTTTAATACAAAAGTGACTATTTAAAATTCTTTAGGTACTTTAAACTCTATGAAACTTGAAGAGCTTGTTGGTGACTTGCAAACCTATAAACTTGACATGTTTGCCTCCAAGGATGTAAAGGAAGAAATATAAGGGCATAGATTTGAAAGCCGAGAAGGAGGAAGCATCGGTTTCAGATGATGAGTTTCACATCGAGTCGGATGATATGTCTTTGTTTGCTACGAAAAATTTCTTAAGTTTAATAAAGAGAAACTTAAAAATGATTATAAGAAGTTTGAGAGGTCTAAGTATAATAAAGACGACCCCCTCCCCCAAAAAAACTGTAATGATGATCTTAAGAGGGATGAGTCAAATAGATATTTTGGTTGTGAGGGTTATGACCATAGGGCAGCCGAGTGTCCCACTAAACTAAGGAAGGAGGTAAATAAACCAATTTTATACAATGCCACTCTTAGTGATAGTGAACTAGAAGAGGGAACCGATCCCCCCATTGAGTGCAACTTCACCGCATTCATGGTTTGTCACGTGGGCATTGATAATGAATCTTCCCATGAAGATATTTCTTCGCGTGACACTTCCGAGGCCATTGTTTGTGAATCCCATGTGTTTATGGTACAGAGAGTGGATAAGAGAGTGATAATGAAGAGGAGTAATAGGAGAGTGAACTCCAAGTTTCCTTCCGCGAGTTGTATGCAGAATCCTTGAAATTGAAAAAGGCAAACTTTAAATTTAGAGATAAAATGAGAGAACGTGCCAAAGGTAATGATGAAAGTGTTTTAATTGAAAATCTTAGAGCACGTGAGAGAAATCATCGAGAAAAGCTAGAATATGTTGAAGGTGATAGAGATAGTTTTCGAGGTTTAATGGAGAATATAAAGAAAGAGCTTCTTAAGTTTGAATAGATTTGGAGTTTTCTTGAGTCTAGAATAATGGAACTTGAATAGAGATTAATAGACTCAAGTCGTGTGAATTTTTATTTGGAGTGTAGGTCCGAACAATTGGATTAGATATTAGGAACCATCCAAATAAAAAATGACAAGTGTGGTATTGGCTTCAATACTCAAAATTCTTCCCCTATTAAATCCAAAACCATGATTGTGAGAGAATCAATTAGAAACGCTAGAAAATATCAACCCTTAAGTAATACTTCTCACTAGGGTGTGCAAGGGTCGGGTCGGTTTTGGATCGTAATTCAGACCGAACCGATCAGTTCGGTTTTGGAAAAAATCAGATCGAAACCGAATCGACGATGAAAAAACCCGTCGGTTTCGGTTCGGTTCAGTTTCGATTCATTTTTAACCGATTTTCAGTTTTGGTCGGTTTTTTGTAGGTCGGTTTTGGAGGTTGGTTAATGGTTTTTGGATATAAAAATAAAAGATATTTAAGGGGTTTTTAATATATAATATTGATGTCGGTTCGGTTCGGTTCGAATCGATTTTTTCTTTGTCTAAACCGACAACCGAACCGATATTTTTAGTTTTTTAAATTCTTAAACCGCAAACCGAACTGAGCTAAAAAAACCCGCCGGTTTCGGTTCGGTTCGGGCCGGTTCGGTTCAATTTTCGGTTCGGTCGATTTTTTTGCACACCTACTTCTCACCATACTTTCACTTGTACTCATTGTGGTAGTAAGGGTCAGCTTAGGAGGTTTTGTTTCAATCTTAGAAATGGTCATAGGAAGTCCAAGGGTAGAGTGACCAAAACCCGAGAGCGTCGCATTACACCTATGTGGGTTAGGAGATCCGATTTGGAGGCTTTACATGATAGGATTTATGATTCTTACTTGCTTGCACATGATAATTCCCATGCTAAATATAAAGATTGATTGTGTTAGCTTTGTTTACATACAGTATATGTGCTTGATGGTTTATTCTTTCTAGTTATATGTTTGTTAGTCATATTCTAGTTTATGCTTGATCAAATATGTTTTGCTAGAATTATGACAATGGTTTCTTTTGTATTTTTTATTGGGTGTTACTGAGAAATAAAAAAAGATTTTGTTTATCCTTTTAGTTGTATTTGTTTTTAAAATTTATTTTAAAAAAACTTTAAAACTCATTTTTTTTTGTATATTTTAGTTTTACACATTTTATGTGGCATATCCTTGTGTTGTATATCACTTTTCGCTTCCATGTGGCTAGAACTTTTGATAATGAATTTCAATTTTGAAATTATTCTTTATCATGCTTGCATGGAGTAGTTTGACTTTGATTTGCTTAATGGATTCTCTTTGTATATGCCTTCTCACAGACATGCACGAGCTCTTTTGGAACTTTAACTTCAGATGTACATTTAAGTTAAGGGAGATCTTCTCCCATCAATTTTATCATCTACATTTTTGTGACTACGGGGGATTTGTGAATGTAATAACCATTGCCCGTGAGTTTTATTTGAATTGTATAGAAAATATATGAGCGTGCGTGGAAAAGGACTACGAAAGGAGCAAATATCCTTTACGTGAAAGCCACCGTTGGCAAGATTCCAGTAAAAGATTAAAGGCAATGAAAACAAAAAAAAATCCGAAAAGGGTCCAACTTAGTTTGTTTGATCTTTCAAAAGAAATAACTTAAAAAGAATTGAGAAAATAAAATATGTAATATGTTTATATTTTGAGGGTGTTTCATTAAAAATAAATGGGTTTGCACAATGAATCCTAGTTATGCTTATTTTGTCGTGACTATATTGATTTTTAGAATCATCAAAATGTAGGCTTGTGTACATTGTGCTTGTTTATTCTTTGAGTTCATGTTATCTTGTCACATGTGGCTAAATCTTAGTTGATAAAGTTTTGCTCTCAAATATAACTCCTTGAACATATTTAAGTGATTGGGTCATAATTCTTTTGTTTCTAGTTCACCCCCATTCATTCCGTTTACCACATGTTTATTTAGACACATTTATGCCATATGAGTGTGGAAAGCTTATTGTCTTTAGTGTCTTGTGTCTTGTGTGATCTTTATACTTATATATGTGTTCTTGTGCTTAATTGTTATCTTTTTCGTATTTATACAAATAGTATCATTTGTTTTCGAGTCTTTGCTTTTAAATCTAATCGTTGTATGCCATTTATTCATATCAATATCTATTTTGTTGAAATTTTTCATTGGTATCCCATGCTCATTTTAGTACATTATAGTTGATATCTTTTTGCTATCGCATCATTGTTGGTATATATTGCTCCTTATAATGATTAGTTGATCTTGGGTTGCCATGATTTTTTTTGGTGTCTCTTGTATCACTATACATCATTGCATGATATACTTATTTTTCCATTATGCTTATCCCTGTGACACGCTGCTTAATTAAATATCGATCGATCAGTTATTTATTAAATTAAAAAAATTTCTACTTGGTTCATTCTTAGCATCACTGTCAAAAACCACATTAAATACTAATCACCTAATTAATTAATTAAATCGCTGTCAAAATTTTATCTTTCATTAAACAAATAAATATATGAGGAATCAAAATAACTAATCCATGTACACAAACCATGAGTCTAAAAACAATACTGAATAAATAACTGAAAAACTTGTCGAATAAACCATCGGCTAAAAATTCCAATCCAACATAATAATCCAATAGATAAATAAATAATCCAAATACTAAATCTGAAAGTAAATGGGCAACACGCCCTAAATGAATATATAACTGAGATGAGATCCCTAATCTAGAAATGAATAAATGATGCGTCTAATCCAACTCCTGCTTGTATCCACATATGCCGCAGTTGCGTATCCTTGGAATAGAATCTCAAGTCTGGCGTCCCTGTGACTAGACACCTAAAAGGTTTTAAAAAATATTTGTAGCAAGGGTTAGAACCCAAAACATTTTGAAAATATTTAGCAAGTGATTAAGTTTTTATTAATTAAAATGCATGAATAGTTTTCATATTTAAGCTAGTATCGCACTCACTTGAGATAATACTCATCCCTCAACTATTGTTCACACCTACCGCTTTATCTTATAACCCTCTAGCAACACTACCCAGTCTAACTAGCCTTGTTATAAACACTTCCTGACACCTTACTCTAGCCCAAAGAATATTCTAATGATTCCTAAGTTATTTCACACATTAACGTAATTTATCATCTTTAAATAACTATATAACAATTTCACAGGTTATATAAACAATACCAATTCACTCCAGGTATTTCTCTAATATATAAATATCTGCACTATTATATACGTGTAAATATACTACACATTCACACACATGTTGTATATAGTATCCATCTTCCCGAGTAATAACTCACTGGATGTTTTCTCTAAAATGCTATCATCCTAGGAATAGTCAATCTAATCTGGATATCAAGAGATGGTTCACTCTCACCGAATCATGCAAATAAATAATAAGCGTAGCGGAGGCGGTCATAGCTCCCCGAGTGTGAGACTGAATCATACCCAAAGCATCTCACCTCGAAAAAAATCACAACATAAAATAATGGACGTTATGAACTAGGGATTATACTCGCCCTGCATTCACTAGCCAAGGATTCACCCACATCGTGCAACCTCATATAATATCACTAGAGGGGTATGCAGTTATAAAAATATCTTACACTGATATTTAATTAACACACAATAATATATATATATATATATATATATATATATATATATATACATATACTATCACACTATCCGTATTTATATACTAAAATTAAACTCGAAAACCCATGCCTAACCCCCATAGCACTAGCTTGAAAATATCCGAGTCTATATTCCCGACTCTTATTTTAATTAATTTCACATTAATTAATTTATTAAAGTGGTGACACTCAATTATAATACCTGGACACATTCACTCGGCTCATAATTTAACACTTTAGAATTTATCACCCCAAATCCTATAATTTAATTTTATACTTTTAATTCCCCCCACAGTTATGCGTATTCCCTTTAAGCTCCTAAGTACGGGAGAATAAAATTCCTTCATAGTTATCCCCATTTTGCCCATACAAGCCTCAAGACCAGATAAAAAAAAGAACGCAGTGGCCGGACTTTTACAACATCATTCGAACTACACCCTAGGTCGTTCGAACGACATGATGGGTCTTTCCCCACTCCGTCTTCCTGCTACGGGTTGCAGCCTTGGATGGATTTATCAAGCTTCTGATTTTGGCTCAACAGTAACCACTACTGTTATAAATGTTTTCCATCAGATTTAAACTCTCTCAACATCATTAACCATAATCAATTTTTAATTTAATCCATAAATTTACGAATTGGGTATTTATGGGTTTTTCGTTCAATCGTTTTCTCAACTACGATGATATAATCCCACTTAACAACATCAATACTGGTTTATGCATTTAAATTAAATTCTCAAAATTTTGAGTCATGTCACAACCTTAATTGAACCCTCAATCTACATAGATGTCCAGATTTATAAATACCGATCTTTCACGTAAAAACCCACCCAAAATGAATTTTCATTATACCCACCTTAATATGAATCGAAAACTGCATTTTAAATTAAAATCAAGTTAACCACTTGCATGTACTGGTTCGTAGGATCTGACTTTCTTTGGGGTAGACGATGATTTTTCGAAGAACACACTTAATCTCCTTTGATTTGACTCTCCAAAATCTCTTTACTTTCTCCTTCTTTTCTTCTTTGCAGAACTAGGGTTTTCTTTTTGAGTTGTGTCTACGCCAAACTCTCAAACTTAGGTTTTACTATGCTAGTCCCGAAATATACTTATGGGACAAATTAAAATGACCCAAACACCCCCGCGTGGGCCCGATTATGTCTAAAAATGCACCGAGACCCATTTACTACCACCGAGTACTCTTTTTCGACTATTTTGGCCTATCTAGAATCAACCGTGCACTCAAAATTGTCATCCAAATTACTTTATTAAAAGTCTCTATCTCGACCTCAATATAGTCTATTCCCGACTCCTGGTTGAGATTAAATAATACCATGTAACTATCACTCGTTATGACGTAAATAAATTATTACCATTCACTTAGTAATTATTTTCCATAAATATTAACCATTAATTCTCCCAATTAATATTTAAATAAATTCATAATAATAAATTCAATTAAATTACGGTACACTGGTAATTTAAATTAGCCTAATTAATTAAATATATAATGTTTAAAAAATACGGGGTCTTACAATCCCTTGTTTTATTTAGAGGGAGAATTGAATTAATCGGGGAGAAAGGGGTTATTTATGCACCTTAATCTTTGTCTATTCCTGAACAAAAAGGGGGAGAAATAAGTTTTAAGCCTTTTAATTTGGGGAGATCTAACTTAGGGGGAGACGTCTTTCTTAGGTAGATAACGCAGACAAAGGGGGATGATTTAATATTTTTATATTCCCTATGCATTTAGTGGTGTGTTTAAGTGTGCAGATTTTTCTCCATGCGTCAAAATTTTTAATGCAAAGCTTCTCAAGATATGTATGGATCAAGCGTCTATATATTTTTTTTGGGTTGAGATTGTGTCTTTTAGATGAGCTTGACGACCCACAGGTTTTTAATTTTGGTTTTGTCCTGAAATAGTCACAGGGGGAGATTTATAAGTATAAATTTTCAATTGAGTTATTTTTGTATGTGTTGGAATAATTCTGGACAAAACTCTTCGAGTCATAGGATAGAAGTTATTTGTGACATTTGAATCCTATGACATTATTATTGAAGACGTAGAGGACAAGTCAAAGAAGATCACACCCTATGCCATGTTTCGTGCCTTGTGTTCGTCATCAATAGTTCAAGGATCTTTTAGGTATGAATGATTATATTATGTTGAGTCTTGAAAATTTATTATTGGGTGTTAGAATTTTTGTCAAGTTCTATTTGAATTCATACTATCTAAAGATTTTGTTCTCGGACACCTTTTTGTAAAAGAATCATAACTAAGTAAAAAAAAAATTACGAAACTGGCGGCTACATTCATTTCGAAGTTATCTAGATTCATAGTCTGAAATCTCATTCAAACAATGTTCAATTGACATCGTTCGAATGACTTCTAATGAGATTTTGTCTTGTGCACACTGACATCTCATTCGAATGTCGTTTGAACGAGATTGAGACTCGTTCGGACATCCGAACAGTTTTTTGTGAAATAAATGTCTGGTTTTGAGCGATTTTTCCCCATAACCTCCCACTACTTTTGCCATCCATTTATGAAGTGCGGGAGTTAAATTTTTTTCACAAACCTTTTCCGTTTTCCTTAAATAAAAAAACTCTAGAAAAGGTCCCTTTATTTTTGTTGATCCTTAATGATTTAATTTCCAAAACAAAAACAAGTTTACACCCAAATTGTTTGTATGATCCAAGTTTGAATATGATCTTTGTTTGAGATCATTTTTGGCACCAAGTTTTATTCTCTACACTATAGAGATTGTGTCTTGTAGTGGATTCCGTGCTCGTAGATGACTCCGTGTGCATGATGGTAGCTTTGCCCCATCAGTGGACTCCTGCATTGTCACTAGACAGAGGTTGAAGGAACGGAGAGCGTCAAGGCTTGCGAGGGTATCGAGTCATTGTGTAAGTATCCTGTTGTGTCCTTTAGTAATTTCGTACTAAGTGGACTTGTGTCTGGGCCATCCGAGGTTTTTCCCATTATGAATTTTTCTCGTACATCGCGGCATTGTGGTTGTGTTTATTTTATCTAACAAATTCATCTAGATGCATGCTTAGGTTTAACATGATAAAATTTGGTTTAACCATAAAAAATTATTTAATTGGTGCTTAATTAATTTGGATAATTTTAGTATACTTAAATTCGAGTCGGAATCATTAATTTGGCAAAATTCATATTTGGTTTGATTTGCATAATTTAGCACTTGAATTGAAGTTTTGTGTAAGGAGAGAAAATTAATTTGAAGAAATTAAAATTCGAAATAGTTCGTGAACCATTCCTTTAGAACTTAAAACTTTGAGTTTTTTGAGAGCCTACGTTCCAACAATTTGGAAAAATATTATTTTTCCCTCTAACTTACCGTGCCCATTACTTTAGCTTTTAAACCACTTTGGAGTTCGAGAATTTTAGAAGTTTTGGCCCTTGAACTTTAGAATAAAACAAATTTTCTCTTTACAAAAGGTCTTCAACTTTTCATGTGATTTATAGGATCATTTTTCCAAAAACCACAAAATAAACCTCTCATTACATTCATCCAGGTTCGGGTGCGATGGAATTTCGTACATGTTGTTTCGGAGATGGTGCTTGGGTTTCGGTGGATATCGAGACATAGGAGTGTTGTACAACGTCTTGGATCTACACGTGCTACGGAAGAAGTTAGTGATTACAACATCAGTGGGTCTTGTGGAGTCAAGTCTATAAGTCTTGTGCGTCTTCTTGTAAAAATTGTATTCGTAGTGGATTTTATCTAGACCTGGCCGTCCGAGGTTTTTCCCATTTGGGTTTTCTTCGTACATCGACGCGTTATGTGGTTGTGCTTTTTTTTTTACGTTATACTTGATATCTCGCATGCTCACCTTGACATTTTAGTAATCAAGATTAAAATTTGGAAAGTATTAATCTACTGGGCTAATTACTATTTGTATCCTATGTTGCTAATTAATTTATTTCAAATGACTGTATTTAATGAATTGAGTTGAATCCATATAATCCTGCAACCTCAAATTAGTATCATAACTTTTTTCTAAAAGTTACTTAGATGAATCCTGATGGTTATATGGATAGTTATTCATCAAATAGACCACCGATGTTTGATGGAACTAATTATGCAAATTGAAAAGCACATATGCAGTCTGCTTTATTATCAATTGATGAACGTGTTTTGCTTGTTTTTGAAAAAAGGTGGTCCTCTCCTACTGTTGTTATTGAAGAATAAACTGTTTTAAAATTTGTTGAACAATGGAGTAAGGATGAGTTAAAATTATGTAACTTTGATTATAAAGGTTTAAATGCTTTGTTTAGTGCTGTTACTTCGAGGAGTTTCATCGTATTATGACTTGTGAAACTTCAAAGGAGGCACGATACATTCTTCAAGTTAATCTTGAGGGAACGAATGTGGATAAGTCATCTAAACTTCAAAATTTAACCACTCAATTTGAAACTATCACCATAAAAGAAAGTGACACATTTGATGAGTTCTATGTTCGTACTTCCGATATTGTTCACTCATGTTTTAATCTAAGTTATAAAATCACCGAAACTCATGTAGTCAAGAAGATTTTTAGATCTCTACCTAGTTGTTTTATCCCCAAAGTCACAGTACATACTTCTGTAGGAGTTTTAGATTCATTAAAACTCAAAGAGCTTGCTAGTGATCTTCAAACATATTAATTAGACATGTTTCCTAACGATAACAAAAAGAAAGACAAGGGAGTAGATCAAAAAGTTAAAAAGGCATAAATGTCCGAATCCAAAGAGTCCGATGTGGATCCTAATGATATGGACTTATTTGCTAAAAAATTAAAAAAATTCTGAAGTTTAAAAAATAATTTCTCAAAGTTTGAAAAACCTAAATTGGAGAAAAACAAAAAAAGGCAAGTTGAAGTTTTAATAATCAAGATCAAAAGAAGTTTAAAAATGAAAGCTCTAAAAGATATGACTTAAAAATAATAATTCGGAGAGATATTTTGAGTGTAAAGGACGAGGTCATAGAGCGCATAAGTGCCCTACTAAGCTTAAGAGACAAGGTAAGGATAAAGGCAATTATAGTGCAACTCTTAGGGGCAGCGAGAATGATTCTGAGGACTCCAATGATTCTATTACTTCTATAAACATAAGGGTGAGATTGCGATCTTAATGATTAATTTTTATAATTAATTGTCCGACACACAATAGTCCAAATTTTATCTTAATTATCCTAAGCAATCAACTAGGTGATAAGGCAGATAAACTTATGCATGCTAACAGAAACAAGGAAAACGAGGAAAAACCCCCTTTAGGTAAAACCTTTTATCATCGCTATTGAAAGTTTTACAAGATGCAACTTACAAAAGTTCTACAAAATACAACTCAGTCCAGAGTCATCCATTAGTGGCAATCTACCCTCGGTATCCTTCGATTAGCCTTGGTCTTTCTTTCAGCAGTGATCTCCTCGAGAACCACAACAGGTCAGCAGTGAGGAGAATCTTAGCACAAGAATGACTCAGATATAGAAATCTGGGGTTTTAAACTGATTCACAGAAATATATAGGAGTGATAAAGGTGAATCAAAAGAGGTTTTTGACCGAAAAATATGAGTACTTTTGCATCAGATTTGCAGAATTTGAAATCATAAAAGTCTCTTCAATTTTTGGCATGAAACATGTATTTATAAGGCGATTCAAATTTTGAGGCGATTAAGGTTGTTCGATCGAAAACATAACTTCGTTTGAACGAGAATAAAATCTTGTTTGAATGGCAACCTAAACTCATTTGAACGAGCATCAAACGAGCTTCAAACATGATAAAAATGTAAGCCCTCGTTACATGTTCGAATGATGAAACCATCTAACGAACTACATCAAATGAGGTTGCAACTTCGTTAGAACTAGATGTGCATCTCGTTAGAACGACTTTCACGCATCTTAAAGAAAGTTTAAATCCATAAAATTTTTAGAAAAAATTCCTCGATTTTAACAAAAGAATTCCCACACATAAACGCGAATAAATTTAAATCCTAAATTATTTATACCCTTGTTTTGTGAAGATCTTATTGAATTGGGAGATGATGAAAATTCGTTCTTCATGAAGGCTCGACAAAACCAGTAACGGGATGTGCCAAAAAATAAATGTAGTCTAAGCTATGAGCAAGTGATCAAATCATGCTCTTACAAATCCCCCCCCCCCTTTTGGCTATTCCGGTACAGACATAAAATCGAAATTTCAAATTACGAAACAATACCCTAAGACGAATACAATATCCGTATACCCTCCCAAACCCTAAAATGGATAGGTACAAAGATATAGTTGTCTTTAAATCAAAGTCTTTAAATCTTTACTTCTTTATTGTCTTCTCTTTGACACTTTGTCTTTGTTGAGTGTAATCCAAATATGATCTTCCAAATGACTAAACACATGAAACAAAGCAAATACCTCATGATGCATCGAGTTTGAAATATATCAAAAGAAATTCATGAAATTTCTCCCCCATAAATTAAACTCTCCCGTAATTTGTTCTCCCACTTTTATTTTGTCTGAAATAGACAAGGAGTAAAAACTAATCAATATATATATAGGGAACATCACTAAGTATAGAAGGGTATCATTACGAAAGGATATGAATGAATAATCATGTAATGATAATCTCAAAAGACCTCACAAACTATTTTTAGTTTTTAAAATTTTTCAAGAAGGAATAATTTTATAAAAACAATACACCATGGAGAAACACAAAAATAACCGAATCATAGAAACGGAATTTAGGGGTGTTAACACTTTCTATAGGAAAATCAGTGTAGACAAACATAACATATGTGCACGAAGAAATGAGACACCATTAACGCAAGATCTCAAAATCTACCTTAGGTGTAAAATGGAAAACTCAAGTGAAATTGACTCAACCTATTCAACTAATCAAGATTGTGAGTGATTTTCACACTAATAACGCCCAAAACTATGTAATGCTTTGACGAGAATTTTTTAGGACGTGCAAACCCATTAATCTTCAACTAAACTCCCTCAAAACTCCCATATTTAATTTTTCTCTCAACTCTTTTAATTTGAAGAAATCAATGCTCATATGTAGCGAAGCATCAATGTTTTTTAAACTTGGCCTAACACTTTATATTTTTTCTTTTTATGTACCTTTAATATTTTAGGCTCTTTTCTTTCGTAATTGGTGGCTATTCATGCAAAGACAGGCTATTTTCTTTCGTAAATGGTGGCTATTCATTCAAAGACAACCTATCTCTCCCTGCACGATTCCATTTCTTTAAATATAAGATTTTTATCGGAGATGTGAATTTGAATTTTTCCAATCCGGACATTGGTTCTTACAAGCACTACTTCCATTATCTCATTTTATCGCATTTGATTTGTTTTAAAACTAGGATTGAGATGAAAACAGTACAATTGACACGTGAAAGGTAAGTTCAATATTCAAATAAGTTCATGTGCGTGTGCATTAAAGGTGACAAAGAGTCAAACATGTAGCAAGTAGTCATCATATCACATTTTAATAACTCCACACATTATTAAATAGAGAATGATGTCACATCTCAAAACACTATAAAATAGCAACGATGATATGGAATGAATGGGTGACTCAGACATCTTTAATGTTCATCCACATATGGTGTAAAAAAATATAGAACCCTTTTTGGATTTTTCCAAAATTTTATCAAAAAGAAAATCTTTTTGGCTTTTTCACTTTTTCTAAAAAGAAATCAAAAATCTTTTTTTAGTTTTCAAATTTCTTCAAGAAAAATAAAAATATTTTTGGATTTTTATATATCAAAATGGAAAAACATAAATAAAATGATAATACAATGGTAGTACAATAAAAAAATATGAATAAGCATTAAAAACATCCTATACTCGATAGTATATAAAGACTTCCTAAGATCCTCGAATTGAAGTGCGTCGTAAGGTTTTGTGAAAATATCAGCTAACTAACGATTGGTACTCACAAAACTCAAGGACATGAAGTTCTCCTTAAGTAAGTCTTGAATAAAGTGCTCACATATCCTAATGTGCTTTGTGCATGAGTGCTAGATGGGATTACGTGAAATGTGAATGACACTCGTATTATCCTAGAAAATAGTCACCGTACCCTGTGAAATGCCGGAATCCTCCAACAACATTTACTTCATCCACAAGAGTTTTATGCAACAACCCCCGACGGCTATAGACTCAGCCTCCCTCCTAAAGTAAAAACATCTACCCGAAGTGCTCCTACACCCATCAACATCCCCTACTGAATTGGCATCTGAATAGGCGGATAAGCATTCATCGATATCAAACGTATACCAAATACCATATGATAAAGTCCTACCCACATATTTAATAATACGTTTTAGAGCATGTAAGTGTGACTCTTTCGGGGACGCCTGGTATAGAATAAAGACTCAAACACTTAAGGCAATATCGGGCCGACTAGCAGTAAGGTAAATAAGACTACTTATCATGATATGATATAAAGTCTTATCTATGTTGTTGCCTAAGGCATCTTTGCTAAGCTTTGTCGATGAACTCATAGGGGTGCGTGCTTAGTGGAGTCTAGACCGAGTTTCTTCACAAGGTTTGTTGCATATTTGGATTGAGATATGAATATCCCATCCTCAAGATGAAAAACTGGAGACGTAGGAAGAATATAACTCACCTACCATACTCATCTCAAACTCACTCTTCATCCCCTCCTCAAAACTGTGAGCATGGAGGGAACACGTGGATCCAAAGACTATGTCGTCCATATATACCTAGGCAACCAAAATAACACCACTCTCTCCTCACAAATAACGTCTTATCTACTACCCCTCTCTTGAAGACGCGAGCTAAGAGATTGAAAGTAAGCCTTTCGTACTAAGAACATGGTGCTTGCTTAAAACCATACAGGGCTATCCTAAAATAATAGATTTGTCCTGGGTGCTTAGGATCTTTAAACCCTTTCGGCTGTCCCACATAAACCTCCTCCTATAGAATGGCATTTAGAAAGGAACTATTGAAATCCTTCTGATATGACTTGAAGTGAAGATGACATGCTATGGTGAGTAGTAAATGGACGGACTCAAGCCTAGCAATAGGAGCGAATATCTCCTTAAAATCTGCACCCTCGATCTGTGTGTAGCCTTGAGCGACCAACCTAGCCTTATTGTGAACCATGGTACCATTTTCATCCACCTTATTCTTAAAAATCTAATTGGTACCTATCATGTTAGTATCACTAGGTTGGGGACCAACTCCCTGGCATCGTTTTTTCTATACTGAAGCAACTCTTCTTGTATGGGCAATATGCAATGCTCATCCCTAAATGCTTCTTTAACATTCTTGGGCTCGACTAGGGATGTGTAGAATAGATGACTAACAATATTTTTGAGTTGTTTATGAGTCTTGAAACCTTGTGTAGGATCACCAAGTATAGTGGAAGGGTTATGACTCTTTTGAACCCAAGATGGTGTATCCCCCAATGTCGAAACGGGGTCCATCGTGGTAGCATGAGGAAGGATGGGATCATCACTAGGGGGTTCATCATCCTCACACTGCGGGCTAGGAGAAACAAACGTCGGTGGGTTGTCATCTATAATTGTGACGTTTATTGACTCCATAACCTTAGATCTAGAGAGATTATAAACTCGATAAGCCCTAATCATCGATTAATATTCTAAAAATATTTCCTCGTCGCTCCGGGAATCGAACTTTTCTAAAGGCTCTATATCTCGCAAGATGTATCAGGTACTCCCAAAGACATAAAAAATATGATAGGTTGGGCTTCTTCTGTGTCCACAACTCATAAGGCGTGTGAATCATGTACGGACGAAGATATACCCTCCTCACCGTATGGCATGCAATACTCATCGTCTCTGCCCAAAAACATCTAGCCATGTTTCTCCCAAGAAGTAGGGATCTAGACGTCCCTTATATCGTCTGGTTCTTCCTCTTAACAATCCCATTTTACTGAGAAGTACGAATGGCCAAAAACTCATTCTTTATGCCCACTTCATCACAATAGCTATTCACTTTTTCTTTTTTAAATTCATTGCTATTGTCACTACGCATCCGATTAATAGTAATACCGTGTTGGTTTTGTAGGACACGACACTTGCTTCAGTACAACAAAATGTCTTATCGGGTATAAAAAAATTAGTACAAAAGTAATTTTATCACAAAAAGTAACCTTTTTGTGAGGAAAATTAATTTCATCACGAATTGAGTGTGATGATGCTAAATTGGTGACGAATTAATAATATTTGGCACCAAATAATCATTAAAATGTTGACGCCATCATTCTCGCGTGCTAACAATATTCCATTCATCTATTCATAACAAATTTACTATACATTTAGCGACAAATACGTTTATCACAAAAAAAAAATATTCGATGCAAAAAAATTCCTCACTTTTTCCTAAAAAAAAAACAACCAAATATCTATTCATCAGAACCAAAAATCACTCCCCCAAAAATCACTCTTCCTCTCTCTCTCAGCTCTCGTCTGCCCTCACCCACACGTCTTCCCTCACCCACATCATGTTATTTTCATCTTAAGTTTTGGTTCAACTCATAGTTTAACTAGTGGTGGAATAGGCGAACAACCTCTATCAAAGATTGCAATACACAAGGCCATTTTTTCTCTCTCTGAATCGGCCTCAATTAAAGACGATCATATTCTTCTAGGCATGACGATAACATTGACTTTGCTTTCACTAACTATATCCAACTTGGTTTGCATAGTTACGCAAACATGTACATACAGTATTTTTGTTTCTTGTATTAGTTAATATTTTTCGCATTATGCATTTGTATGTAAATATTTGATAGAGTACAATATATGTACAGTGAATTGACATATATTTATCTAACACCATATTGAATGTACACATGAATATTCTACTGTAATTATATTATGCTCTTGAGGTAATGGCAAATTGATCAATCTACAATATGTTTTTACTTGAAAAAAAGTACCTCCAAAAAATTTTCCAAATTCAATCATATATATATATATATATATTGTGTATCGATCTGGAAAATCTTTTAGAGGAGTTTTTTTTTGGAAAAATGTGGTAGAGAAGGATTGTTTTGACATTTTCTATATTTTCTTTAGAAGAAGGTATGTTAGTCAAGTTCAGGAAGAGAAAATTGACATACAAAAGCATATATAGTACCCCTTTCTGAAATTGTAGAAATCTGAGATGGAAGTAGATGGAGGCCAGAAGATGGTAAATTTCTACTCGATTGTTCTTATTCTTCGATTTGGCTTCTTTACGAAACCCCATTTGGCTTTTCTTCTCGATCAACTCGGCCGATTTCTAGTCCTCATCCATCCAGGCCGAGATATCGAAGATGTGTTGGCGTAGAATCTGTCCAGGTCGATTATCTCGACCTGTTCACCAATTAGAATATTCTCCAACACGTCAGTTTTAACTCCACCACCATCTGGAAGGCATTGAGTTGTTGCTCCGCATTCCTAGACATTAGTATGGATAGAATTATGGATTATTACTATATGTGTTTGGGTTAACGTTAGTTGGTATTATATGATAGCATATACGATCGAATTGCAGGTCCCTTTTTACGTGTTAATTCATTCTTCATGAAAATATACATTTGGTCTTTGAATTATGAATTTTGTTAAATTCATTTATTCTCTAGTCTTCTTTAAATGGTCTAGCACCGTATGGTTTTAATCCAAAAGATGCTGACCGATGATATTACTTGCATATCCTGCTCGAATGGTTTGGATTTATTTCACATTTTTCACATTAAAATGATTCATGTGTTGTACTTTGTATATATTTTTTCTCATATTCTCCAAGATGGATATGCATAGTTCGTAGTTGCAAATCATAGAAGCATTCATGAGGTCATGGATAAATTCCCATCATCCAAACCCTCATATGGTGTTTTCTTTGCACTAGTTGCCCAATGCTTGCAGCCCATATACTATTCTACCTCTTCAACCTCAAAGTGAATAGGCTACATTTGTGTCACCCTTCTTAATTGTTTAAGGTAAAACTTGTTTTGTTATAGTACTACAGGTTACTTGGTCCTAATAGTTTTTTCAAGTTTTCTTTATGTCATTTTGGTAGAAAATTGATCATTAAAATTGATTTGGGTGTGTGTGTGTGTGTGTGGGTGGGGGGGGGGGGGGGGGGGGGGGAGGATAAATCTTGGATCATTATCTTAAAGAAATTCCTAGGCTAGTAGATCTATTATTTGCCTTTTCCCCTCTTTGTTGCAACATCAGGCCATTTGTTATTGTCATCTGAAGGGGGTCTAGGGGGATGTTAAGAGTTTCCACTACTTGAAGACATTCTTCTTCAGCTATTGAGGTCCCCTAAGGCATCCCACTACTTTGTTCAATTTCGTTCTCCCCTGGGAGAATGTAATTTAGGATGTTTGGGGTTTGGGGGGTGCTGTCTTTATTCGATATTGGTTGTTAGACAATGGTTTTGGTTTATCTCCCTGCCAATTGATTGTTGGGCTTCCAGTTGTAATTTGGAGGTACTAACTGTTTGTTGAGTTGTTTGATTGTCTTGGGTAGTGAAGTTTTGTTTTGTGTTGGTTGTAGGCATAGTTGGAATGATTTCACCCTCTTCATATGTTGTTTCTTTTTTGGTCTAAATTATTATTCCCCTCTGAAGTTTGTACCTCTTTCTCTGCTGAACTCTTCTTTTCTTGAGATTTTCATTTTCCATCGAAGTTGGGTTGAGATTGATTATTCGCTTTCACTTCTCCTTGTTCAAAAATTATTTTGAATTCTAATTTTTCAACATCATCTGCATGTTGTTCAGCTACTTGCCTCTGGTCTAAATTCGGGGGAACTTTGGGTAATATTGGGAAGTTTATCCAAAGAATAGATAATCCATTCCACTAAAGTCCAACATGATGAGTCTATGTTTTTCAGTTGGAGATAATTATTTAATTCACACATGGGATTTATCTTTAATCAAATCTAATTTCATATAGGACTATATCAATTCAAAATAATCGAATGATCGTAACCATCATTTTTAAAAGTTTCACCACGGTGCACCAGTAATGCCGACACCAAACGCTCATTCTTCCTTGGTTCATATACATGGAATAAATTGTCTCATTATCCAAGTGCAGCCATGTATTACTCTGATACCACTTTTGGGGCCCAATAATCCAGTTAATAATATTATTCCAACTGAACCACCTTATTGGACACCAAAGCATGGAATTTTAACCCAAAAAAAATCCTCAATCCTCAATGCTCAGTAGAAGTTCCAATATACTTAAGTGTTACTATCTTCATTTTTCCCGATACGTCTCAGTTGTAAAATCCATATATGCATAAACAGTCTCTAGTTATTAGAGTGATTACTAAATAAAATCATGCAAATAGCTCAGATACACAAATGATTCACATAGATCCACCTAACTTTCTTTTTGGTCCTTCCTTTTTTCTCGGCACCCACTGTCCAGTACAAGAAGATTTTATTGAGTTTGGACAACCATGTCCTCACAAAATAATTAAAGATTTCACTATCCATATCTTTATTTTTGGTATTTCGTCATCCTTTTCTAACTATGAGGCAGTTAGAAACTCAATTCTCAATCTTAATTGATTAGTTTCCAGGCTTGTATCTTCAATTATTAGCATAAACAACCAAAAAAGCAACCGACTTGTGCATAATTTTCTGTATGGATGTGTTTGTGAGCATGGAATTAATGAAAAATAAGTTTTAAATGGAACTAAAATGGCTCCAATTTAATTTTGAAGCATGGATTGCAGACTCCCAAACTCAAGTTTACTCTTTTATGCTCTAATGGTTGATCAACCATAGTACTATGATGCGTGTGTATGTTGATATAATTCTTAGAGCATGTTCAGCAACCCCTTTAACTGGCTCGAATTAATTTGATTTGATGTGAAGCAAGTATGTTTGGGCATTTTTAGCTCTTTGTCAATTTATTGTATAATATAATCACCTTGTTCACATGAATTGCAGATGGACAAAGATCAATTTAACTATGACGATTGTGGGATCTGTAGTTCAGTGGCTAAAATATATGTATTTTATCTTGATTGATGTATTGGATTTGTTATATTATGAAGTTGTGCTGATTTGATTTATACTTTTGTTAGAGCTGGTGTCGCAAGAACTTCTTCCACAACAAGAAGTGTGGTATGAAAATTAGTAAGGTACCAAATAAAATAAAATAAGTTAATATCACTACTGGTTCTCTTTGATGTATTTATTCTCAGTATAGAGTTGGCACACCTTAAATTGTAGGTCGAAAATTACACCCTACGGGGAAGCATTGGATTTCTAATAATTGGATGAACTGATACGCAAGGGTAAGTAGGCGCTTATGATTGATTAAATTGTGATATGTCAGCTTATAGAGTTAAATCACAATCTCAATTATTTTGAATTTATGACGATGAAGTAAATACTACGGGCTCGCGATGAGCGTCTGAAATGTTTAGAGGCTTGTAAATTTGGATTTGACAAGATGTGTGATGCTTTAAAAGCATCATGTTCCCTTCCTCCTACATTTAGTATATGGTAAGTTTTAATAAATTCAGTGTTAAATTTATTGAAATTATATTGTTGGATTCACATCCTTTGATTTATATAATATTTTTATTAGTGATGCTATTACCTAAATCGGTGGAAGGAGTATTTGGTGGATTGTCATTGGGTTTTGTGACTTTTTTTTTTAATTTAATATGGTGATTTTGGCCTATAAACAAAGGAAACTATGCTATTTTAAAAAAAAATATTGGCGATGCTATTACCTTAACTTTCGAATCGGCGGAAGGGGCATTTTGGTGGAATGTCATTAAGTCTCTTGACTTTTTAATTTTTTAATTTGACACGGTGGTTTTAGTCTATAAATAAAGGAAACTTTGCCATTTTTTTTAAAATAAATTGAATTTCGTAATTTTTTTGTTGTTTAGCTCAATATGTGTTATTTATTAGTTGATGTTATTCTATTTATCAATTGTTAATGGACTTATAAAGTTAGAAACTAATGCTTTGTTACTTTTTGAATTGCACATTAAGACGTTGTGATGACGCTTTTTTGAAAATTATTTTTGGGATGATGATGAAGATGGAAGGAGAACTTAACAAACTTGTTGGGAATTGTTTTTTGGTGGCGACTTTGTAATTGATTAGTAACTAATTCCTTAGGAAATATAAAGTTAGAAAATAACCTCTTAGTTGATGTGTTATAACAAACGATGTAGGCTACTTTGTAATTCATCAATGGTTTTGAAATATTAGTACGAATACTTTCGTATCAATTATATAATCTTTTGAACCTTAATTTTGAGTATGTATATGATGGTAGTTGATTCCTTATATAATGTCGATGAAATTTAGTCGATTCTATAATTAATATTTATTTGACTGAATATCTATATGAGAAATGAAAAAATCATGCGTTCTAAATTCATAATTTTTAGACAATAAAATTCATTTCGTGACAAATATTTTGTTCCCTAAGTATATTAATTTTGTCACCAAATGGTTATCTTTTTACATATTATCATGTAGATTAGGTGACAAAATTTGCATTTTTATGACAAAAAATAAGATCTTTGGCTACAAATAATTGTGTTATTAAAAGCCTCTGCTATTACGCGACAGATGATATTTTATCACCAAAAGGTGTTCTATTTGGTGACGAAATTTGTATTTCCTCACCAAAACCTTTAGCGATGGGGCTTTCGTGATGGACGATTGATGAAATTTTTTGATGAAGAATTTTTTTCGTTTGGTGACGAATTTTTTTGCACTAATTATCAGTTTTGTTATGGTGCTTGTAAGAAACTCAGCCGCATCGGACTTTTCTCAAAAGAATTCTACAATCGAGTATCTAGGAAAGTCATCGACCATCATGAGAATGTATCCTTACCACCTAAACTCTCCATTCGAGTAGGACCCATAAGATCCATGTGAATTAACTACAAAACGCGGGTGACAATAATGTTATTCAACTTCCGATGGGGACTTCGAATTTGTTTACCTTATTGGCAAGGTCCATAAATTTAGGAAGTTGGTTTCACAAGTAATGGTAAGCCACTAACTAGGTCTTTCTTAACTAACCTCTCAAGATCTCTAAAGTTCAGGTGACTTAGTCATTGATGCCAAAGGTCCACAGTGGAGACCATAGAACCATTGAATACAAAATAGGACTAGTTCACATTCCCATAGCAATTATCTTCCATCCTCACACCTTGTAGCAAAAGTTAGCCGAATTGATAATAAAATTGCATTCGGACAGGTTATACTTTATCACAAAGTTTGCGTCGCACAGTTATCTTATGCTATTCAAGTTTGCTTTTAACCCCTTCACATACAACACATCATTTATCTTAGGAAATTTGGGTATCTCAACATTGCCACATCCTAATATGCAAGACCTACTCCTATCTCTAATGGTGACTTTTGCAATCCTCAAGGCTGGTAAAAAATGAGACATCACATGTTATGTGCCTAGAACACCCACTATCAAAATAACATTGTGAAGTATATTGAGGCTTGAGAGAAATGTGAACAACAAGGGCATTCTCATATCTCTTAGGTACCCAAGTGGCGGTAACCTTTTGTTTGGCCTTATCGTTGTTGACTCTAGTCGGAATGTTGGAAGTGCTATCAAACAGCAAAGACATCCGTTGATATTCTTCCATTAAACTATGGGAAGTTGTGACTAGAAATTCAACTTGCTCCCTAAGACTAGCAAAGTCACTGAAATGGTTTACGAGAGTATGTGCACGACTATTCCTACCTCATTTATAACAAATCTCTCGAAGGTGATCTATTTTTTTGCAATAGGTGCAAATATAGACATGTTTAGGTTTACCCCGATTTATTTTTCTAGGCGAAACTCTTTTCAATGGATTATGCTTCCGAGGTGTATTCGGTCGAGGAACACACAGATCCATCACAAACTTGGGGACCGTCTTGGGTGTTATGTGGTAAGTGGATGCACCATCATAGCCTATTCCTTGCCTCTCGACGTTTCTTAAAGTGGGGCCGAGGAGAATTTTACCAACCTTCTTAGATGTGTCCTCGATAGTTACCTTGACCTCTCGGACACGTTCGAGATCTTTCTCGAGTTGGTATATAAGGGCTTCAAGTTTCTCACGAGTCTCCATGGATGCTTTGAGATCTCTCGTAAGACTAGCCAACTTGTTGGTCAAGTCCCCATTCTCTTTCTCAACTAAACAAACTCTCTCCCACAAAGCTTCTCTCACTGAGGATTCACTCTCTCTAGCCTCACGCAACTATTTCTCTAACGCTAAAACTCTCATCATTAAACCTTTATTTTATTTCTTCGTTTTAATGGACTCGGCGTAAAGTTTGGCGTAGGTGCGCTGAAGGTCACTCTTGCTCTCATTAAAAGCATTCTCTCCTTCACTCTCCTCGGAGCGACTTGACTCATTATCGAGGTGTTTTGTTTAGTAGCTTCCTCATCATGGTGAGGTGCACTTGATGTACTAATATGACTAGCCATAAATGCGATAAAGTTACATCCATGTGGTGATTCTTCTCCCGAACTCACTGACTCGACCTCGTTATCACTAAACATGACGTCTAAGGTGGCTTTGCCTTTCCCTTGATGTTTTAACCTAGTTGGACACTTGTGAAATTTGTGACCCTTTCCCTCACACTCGTTACATCTCTCCTCGTATTTATTTGGAAAATATTTCTTTTTCTTTTTCAAAAATTTTCTTGCTCGTTTTAAATTTTTTATCTTTCTCAAAACTCTTCTTATCTTTGGAAGTATTTTGCTTTTTAAGTTTAAGAAATTTCTTGAAATGTTTAGCAAAAAGGTCCAAATCATCGACATCAGAATCAAACAAAGAATCAGAAGACACCTCCTCTCTCTTTTTAGACACTTCCCCTCTCTTCCTATATTGGGATTTAAGTGCTACTCCCTTATCCACATGCTTAACTATTTTCGGGAACATATCTATCTCGTACGTATGAAGATATCCTACAAGATCTTCTAACCTAAGAGTATCTAAGATCCCTAGCGAATTAAGAACCATAAACTTAGGAATAAAGTGGTAGGGAAACTATATCAAGATCTTCTTAACTACATGCATCTCAGGTATCCTCTCACCTACATTGAAACTCGAGTTAACTATATCGGAAGGTCGTGTATAAAAATCCTCGAACGATTTAGATTCAAGCATTGTTATCATTTTATGTGGTGAGGTTTTACATCTTATAATCTTTTATAGCATTGGTACTCTCGTGAGTGAGCCGCAGGGTATCCCAAGATTCTTTAGACGTAGTGCACGTCATAAAGCGGTGGAACTCGCCAGGGGTAACGGATCCTGAGATGACACTCAAACCGGGGGAATTAAAGTTTCTCCACTTAAAATTGTCCTCTATCCACTCTGAGATAGATTTGGGGCCAACGATATGATCAACTGTGATAGTGAGAGGTGTCCACTCTATTTCATAGAGAATCCAGACGCGTTCATATATGCCCTTTAATGCAAACCTCATCATAGCCTTCTAGTATGCATAATTAGTAACATCGAAGATGGGCACTCGATTAAAACCATATTTTTCAAAGATCAAAATTGTTAGAAAATTGATATCAAGAGAAAAATATTTTGCGAAAAAGATCACACAGTAAATTTGTGCAACAGGCTTTGATACCAATTTGAGAGTGCACTTGCGACCTTAATGGATAATCTCTATAATTAAGTGTCCGACACACAATAGTCCAAATTTATCTTAATTACCCTAAACAACAAATAAGTGATACGACAGATAAAATAATGCATGCAAATAGAACCAAGGCAAATGAGGAAAAACTTATTTTAGGTAAAACTTTTTTTCAGCACAATAAAAATCTTTACAATATGTAACTTAGAAAAGTTCGAGAGGATAAAACTTAGTCCAAAGTCGTCCACAGGTGGCGGTCCACCCTCGATATCCATCGACCAACTTTAGTCTTCCTTTCAGCAGTGATTCCCTCGAGAACCACAACGGGTTAATAGTGAAGAGAATATCGCCACAAGAATAAATCAAATATAGAAATTTAGGGTTTAAACCGATTCAAATAAATGTATGTGACTGATAGAGGTGAATCAAAATAGGTTTTCGATATAACAAGATGAGTACTTTTGCAGCAGATTTGCAGAATTCGAAATCACAAAAGTCTCTCCAATTTTTTTGCATGATAGATATTTTAAGGTGACTCAAATTTCAAGGCGGTTAAGGCCTTTCGAATGAAAACATGACTTCATTTAAACGAGATGGGCATCTTGTTAGAAGGACTTGCACGCCTTTTGAAAAAGATTTAAATCTAGAAAAATATTTAGAAAAAATCCTAAATTTTAATAAAAAGAACTCCTAGATATAAACGCTAATAAATTTAAATCCTAAGTTACTTATACCTTTATTTTCTACAGATTTTCTTTAATTTGAAGATGATGAAACTCGGTTCTTCATTACATCTTGACACAACCGGTAGCAGGATATGAGAAAAACTAAATGTAGCCTAAGCTATGAGCAAGTGATTGAAGTCATGCACTTATAAAATAACTTCACCGCTTCTATGGAAAGTCATGCTAGCTCTTCAAGTAAGTCACATCCTAGAGTTCATATTTTCGATCATGATCTTGAGGTTGTATCCACTCACTCACAAGGCAGTGATGAAAAAGAAAGTAAGAGTGATGTTGATGAAAGTGAATTGCAATCCTCCTATTCTGAGTTATACATCGAGTCTTTGCGTATTAAAAACATAAATAAAAGGTTAATTTTTAAGGTATTTATGTTAGAAAATGATTTAAAAAGCCTGAAGGAGAAGGAGGCTTTAGTTAGTCAACTCGAGGTGATTAAGATTTCTATCTCCGAGAAGCTTATTTTGGCGGGTAAGGAAAAATGTGATTTGACTGACTCTCTAGCTCATGTTAACAAAGATCTTCATGAATCCTAGGAGATTAGAAAAAGACTTGAAGAAAAAGTTGTCAAACTTGAGAAAGATCTCGAAGCTTCCTGCGAAGTCAAATTCACACTTGAGGATAATTCCGGAAGAATTGGAAAGTTATTTATCGATCCAGTTTTAGGTTGTAAGAAGAAACGATACCAAGAGAGAAAATGTGTATGATATGAAGATCGTGAGTCATCCAATGTTAAATTCGAACCTTTAGCTAAGTTTGTTGCCAAAACAAACCCTCCTAAACCTAATCCACTTATGAAAGTGACTCCAAATCAGCCCTATATCTATAGCTTTTGTCACAAAAGGGGTCATCTTAGAGATTTATTACATGATTAGGAAGAATTTCTATCCCAATACTCATTGCCCACACTCTAGCTTCTTAGATAGCCTTAAAAACCAAGTTGAGTATCTAGTCAACACATCCAAAGGTTTAATGGAAGAGTTTCTAAGGTTTTCTATGGCCCAAGAAAATGATTCCAACTTAAAGACTAAAATAAACAAAGGGAAGAACAACTCAAGCTTGTGTTGCAAAAGAAAAGGCCAAGAAGGCTTTTGTTGTTCATATTTCTCTTAAGGCTCATAATACCGCCCAATAGTATTTTGATAATGGATGTTCCAGACATATGACAAGTGGTAAATCCCTTTTTACCACTTTTGAAGATTACAATGATGGTAAAGTCACCTTTGGTGATGGGAGTAAATATAGAATTATAGGTAAAGGCACCTTTGAAGTTGCTAGTTTTTTCGGACTAGAAAATGTTCTTTATGATGATGGAATCAAAGCTAATTAATAAGCATTACCCAGTTATGCAATGAAAGCCTAGCAATTAAGTTTAGCCAAACGGAGTGGGAAGTTTATGATAAATCTGCTGAGGCTATTCTACAAGATGTGTGGACTAGTGATAATTCTTATGAAATTATTCCAAAGTCTTCTTTCATTTTCAATAGTGCTAAGGTCTCATCTGCGGATCTTTGGCATCAATGTCTAGGTCATGTAAACTTTAAAGATCTCGATTGTCTAGTTTAGAGAGACCTAATTCGAGGCTTTCCATACTTAGAAAAACCAACCTCCTCAATTTATGGTTCCTGTCAACTTGGAAAATAAATTAAGAGTCCTCATAGGAAGTTAAACTCTATAACCACCTCTCATGTCTTAGAATTAATTCACATGGACCTTATGGGTCCCACTTGTACCAAGAGTATAGGAGAAAAAAGATATATCCTAGTAAGGATAGAAGTCTTTTCAAGATGTTCAATAGTCAGATTTCTTAGGGAAAAGTCTGATGCGGTTAAGTTTCTAACAGCTAAACGTCGAGTTCTTGAAAATCAATATAGTGTCACCATTAACAAGTTTAGAAGTAATAATGGAATCGAATTTAAGGAATTCGCTGTGAATGCATTTTGTAATGAAGTTGTAATTAAGCCTAAGTTTTTGACATTCGAACGCCTCAACAAAATGGTATAGTAGAGAGGAAGAATCGAACAATTCAAGAAATGGGGAGAACGATGCTTTTAGTAGGAAAACACCTTGTAGGTTTTGGGCAGAAGTGGTAAACACCGCATTTCATACGATGAATAGATTATACTTTCATCCCCATGCTAATAAAATCCTTAAGAATTGTGGACAGGTAAGAAACCCAACCTAGTCTATTTTTGAGTCTTTAGGAGTCCTTCTTACATCCTTAGGGATAGAGAGCTCTTAGGAAAATTCTAATCGAGGAGTGATGAAGTTATATTTCTAGGGTATTCACCAAATAGGAGAGCTTATATGGTTTATAACTCTGCTAGATATAAAATTATGGAATCAATAAATGTTACAATAAAAGATAATGCTCCAGCCACATTCGTTGATATTGAGGATGATTCCTCACTTGAGAGTGATGCACCCCATGATGTTGATTATAGTGAGTCCCAAAATGATTTAGTGGACCCCTCACTTGAGAAAAGGGGCCCAACCCCTTGGTTTCGTAAAAGTCATGACCCTTATAAAATTATTAGGAGCCCCAAATTAGGTGTCAAGATAAGGGGCAACTAGAAAATGAGGTTATGTATTTGTGTGATACCTCTAAAATCGGACATAAATTTTTTAAAGAAGCACTAAAAGATGAATATTGGATAAATACCATGCAAGAAGAGTTGCTTTAATTGCAAAAGAATGATGTTTGGGAGTTAGTTCCTCAGCCTAGTTATACTAACGTCATTGGTACCAAATGATTTTAAAAAAATAAAATGGATGAAAATGGTGTCATTGTTTGTAATAAAGTTAGGTTAGTTTCCCAAGGATACAACTATGTAAAAGGTGTTAACTTTGATGAGAAGTTTGCTCCTGTTGCTAGGTTAGAGTCCGTTCGTCTTTTACTAGCCATAACATGTCATCCTAAGTTCAAACTTGATCAAATGGATGTCAAGAGTGCCATCCTAAATGGCATTCTTCAGGAGGAAGTCTGTGCAGAAAAAACGAAAGGGTTTGAAGACCCTAAGTACCTTAATCACGTCTTTTACTTGAAAAAAAGACCTATATGGTTTGAAGCTAGCACCCCGTTCTTGGTATGAGAGGCTTACTTGTTATCTCCTTACTCACGGCCTTTTGAGATGGGGAGTAGATATGACGTTATTTGTTCATCGAGATGGGGATGCTATCTTAGTTACCCAAGTGTATGTCGACGGCATAATTTTTGGATCCACATGTGATAAACATACTCAACTCTTCGCGAAAGAAATGAAAAGTGAGTTTGAGATGAGTATGGTCGGCGAGCTCACATACTTCCTAGGTCTTCAAGTGCGTTAATTCGATAGAGGGATATTTTTGTCCAAATTTAAGTATGAAAAATATCTTGTAAACGAATATAATCTAGACTCCACAAATCATGAACGTACTCCCATGAGTTCATCCGTAAATCTTAGAAAGGATACATAAGGAAAGGCTGTAGAGAACACTCTTTTTGGGAGCATGATAGGTAGTTTACTCTAATTAACCGCTAGTCATCTGGGTGTTTACTTTAGTGTAGGAGTTTATTCCCATTATCAAGCCGCTCTGAAAGAGTACCATTTACTTTCCATTAGACGTATTATGAAATATGTTAATGAGACGTTATCATTTGGTATGTGGTACTCTTTCGACACTAATGATTGTTTATCGGCATATTCGGATGCCGATTAGATAGGAGACGTTGATGGTTGTAAGAGCACCTCTGACGGTTATTTCTATCTTTGTAGTTCACTTGTCTCATAGACAAGCAAGAAAAAAATTCCATTTCTTTGTCCACGACGGAGGCCAAGTATATAACTGCCGGGAGTTATTGCACTAAACTCATTTTGACGAAACAAATATTAGAGGATTATAATATTTCACAAGGCACAATGACTATTTATTGTGATGATATAAGTGCAATCCATATTTCCCAAAATCCCGTCCAACATTCTAGAACAAAGCACATTAGGATTTGCGAGCACTTTATTTGAGATTTAGTTGAAAAGAAAGTCGTTTTCTTAAGATTTGTAAGCACCAATCGTCAATTGGACAACATCTTTACCAAACCTCTAGTTTCCTTAGGTTAGAAAAGCTTAGGAAATCCATTGGGGATTGTTCTATTGATTGAGTTCGGAGTATTATATCTAGTTTTGGTTGAGCCTCATGTCCATCTCTTTACCTATGAAATAGATTATATTTTGTACATATATTTTTCAAAAATTCCAAAAATATTTTAATTATTTTGTGTATAAAGGCTTTCATAAAACTTTTTTCCATATAGGTTATGTATGTGAGATTCTTGGATCACTATTTCATTCTATTTTCACGTGGCTTTTGATGAGTAGCTAGTTCGGACTTCGTATCACTTGCGCATTTCGATGTTTGTTTATGATATTTTCTTCTATGATTGCCTCATATTATTTCCTTTCATGCACATACCTATCACGAAATCTTGAGGATGTCTACCTCTCTTTACATATACTAGGTGAAGTAAGGTGTTGTCTTATCAATTTTGTCACCTAAACTTATAAGCAATAGACGTTACAAATGTGCATGTAAGAACCATTACCCAAATTGAGAAAAATAGAAAAAAAATTATCTGGTAAAGTTTTGTTTAGCATTGGAATCGGGATGCGCAAGACAGGTTGTCTTTGCGTGAATAGCCACCAGTTGCAAGAAGAAAAAGTGCCTAAAATAGTTGATGGCATAAAAAATTACGAATTTCCAAGGCCCATGCATAGTATGCAAAATATTATGCATAATTCAAAATAATGTGTGTTTGTATGGGAGACATAGGTTGAAGATCAATGGGTATGCACAATAAATCATTGTATTGTTTTCTTAAAGTGACGCTATTGACTAAAGAATCACCACTCTTTTAGGCATTTTGTTTTTGTATCTAGTGTCCAATTTTATTCCTTTTATTTGTCACAAGGCAGATGTGAGTGTAAATTATATAGATATAATATTTGGCATTTTGATCTTGTGCGTTGTCTTAGGCGATGCTCTCATTCGCATTGTTCACACCCTTTCATTTCGTTCCCACGGTTCGAGAATTTCTCCACAACCTTGGACAATTGAAAATCAATTTTTTTTTGGTTTATAACCTTGATAGGACTTTATGATATTTTTTAACACAATTTTTTGATTTAGTTGTGGTTGAAATGTCTGAAATCTTGTTCAAAACCTCATTCAAATGAGATTCTAATGACCCAATGTCTCAAAAATCTCTGAGATTTCATTCTATTTCCTGTTTGTATATCGTTCTAACGACGTTATTTGAATGAGATTCCCAGAATTCGTTCGAACAACCCGGATTTGACAAGTCAGTTGGGTTAGATTTTTTATATCCATTTCACATTTTCTTTTTCCTCTTTATCCCTTCTCCAAAAATGGTTTCTCTTTCTTATTTCTATCCAACACTCAAATCCATTTCACCAATGATCTCCATATTACCAATCCTTCATCTCCATGTCCCCCTATATAAATTCCTCCACCTCCTAGAGCCATTTTTCAT